>JAFMSR010000855.1:0-39569 GCA_022818135.1 Saxidomus purpurata | reverse complement strand
TGTTGACAAAGATCGAAAAAGGTTTATAATTGGGTATGGAGTGTGAGTGTTAGCAATTAATTGAGGTACCCGTAAATTTAGAATTTCGTAAAAAAATTCTACCTTAAAAAAAAGGGAATTTCATGGAAAAAATTCTACCCTAAAAAAAGGGAATTCTGTGAAAAAAATACAACCTGAAAAAAGGTAGAAAAATATGAAAAAATACAACTTTAAGTTGAGTCCAAAAATAGAGAAAATGCAAAAACGTCGAGGCAAAAATTGCCGAATTTGGCGATAAGATGATCGTAGAGATCGATATTTGAGCCGCCTTCGATGCAGCATCGCGGGGAAAAATTATATATATATATATATATAAAATCGACGAATTTTTTACGATGTCGATTTTGTTGACAAAGATCGAAAAAGGTTTATAATTGGGTATGGAGTGTGAGTGTGTGACGCATTGGCGCTAATATTAGATTTTTCGACACATCACAGAAACCTAATGATACCAACGGTTTCTGACGAATTTGGCTCATTTTATAGCATTTTCACATTTAGGGCTTAAGCCGCATGAACATTGACTTTCTGACGATTTCCACATTTCGACAACGAGAGACCCAATGATACCAACACTTTCTGACGATTTTCACATTTAGGCAACGAGAAACCTAATGATACTCAACACTTTTCGACGATTTCCATTTCGACAACGAAAACCTAATGATACCAACACTTTTCGACGATTTCCACATTTCGACCTAATAATAACAACACTTTTCGACAATTTACACATTTCGACAACGAGAGACCAATGTTTAAGCCACTTTTCGACAATTTACACATTTCGACCTAATAATAACAACACTTTTCAATACTTTCTACTTTTAGTGGGCTAGAAACCCGCATGAACATTGGGTTTCTGAAGCGGCTAGAAACCCGCATAAACACTACTTTTGCCAAAAATGAGGTGCTTTTTTTCATCGAGGTGTTGACCAGAGCGGAGCTACGTTGAAATCTGGACACCCTCGATGATAGCTACGCATCCAATAATAAAACTTCTGTACGGCGAGATTTGAGGCTTTTGGCATCGTAGAAACCCGCATGAACATTGGGTTTCTGACAGCCTATTAAAACCCTAATAATATCAACACTTTTCGACGATTTTGGCTCATTTTATAGCATTTCACATTTCGACAACGAGAGACCCAATGATACCAACACTTTTCGACGATTTTGGCTCATTTTATAGCATTTCACATTTCGACAACGAGAGACCAATGTTTAAGCCACTTTTCGACAATTTACATTTCGACCTAATAATAACAACACTTTTCAATACTTTCTACTTTTAGTGGGCTAGAAACCCGCATGAACATTGGGTTTCTGAAGCGGGCTAGAAACCCGCATAAACACTACTTTTGCCAAAAATGAGAGGTGCTTTTTTCATCGAGGTGTTGACCAGAGCGGAGCTAGCGTTGAAATCTGAGACCCTCGATGATAGCTACGCATCCAATAATAAAACTTCTGTACGGCGAGATTTGAGGCTTTTGGCATCGTAGAAACCCGCATGAACATTGGGTTTCTGACGAGCCTATTAAAACCCTAATAATATCAACACTTTTCGACGATTTTGGCTCATTTTATAGCATTTCACATTTCGACAACGAGAGACCCAATGATACCAACACTTTTCGACGATTTTGGCTCATTTTATAGCATTTCACATTTCGACAACGAGAGACCAATGTTTAAGCCACTTTCGACAATTTACAATTTCGACCTAATAATAACAACACTTTTCAATACTTTCTACTTTTAGTGGGCTAGAAACCCGCATGAACATTGGGTTTCTGAAGCGGGCTAGAAACCCGCATAAACACTACTTTTGCCAAAAATGAGATGCTTTTTTCATCGAGGTGTTGACCAGAGCGGAATAGCGTTGAAATCTGAGACCCTCGTGATGATAGCTACGCATCCAATAATAAAACTTCTGTACGGCGAGATTTGAGGCTTTTGGCATCGTAGAAACCCGCATGAACATTGGGTTTCTGACGAGCCTATTAAAACCCTAATAATATCAACACTTTTCGACGATTTCCACATTTCGACAACGAGAGACCCAATGTTTAAGCCACTTTCTGACGATTTTCACATTTAGCGGGCTAGAAACCTAATGATACCAACGGTTTCTGCCGGACTTCGCCGCCCAACTTCGCCAAGATTTCGCGGATAAATTTCGCGGATAAATCCGCTTTTCTATTCTATTTTTCATATTGCCGAATAATCGAGATTTCGATATAAGTCTAGATTTAGACTTTCTCAAGATTCTGTCTTTCTTAAAGAAAGAGAAATTTGATAAGTGTTTGGATTTAGACTAATCTTCGATGTTGATACTTATACAAATTTTCATCTTATATAATTCTATGATAACTACATAATAACAATAATAATAATCTATATTAAACAACTTAATAGATGGACTGTTTTATCATGCTTTTTTCTTGCCGAAGAAAAAGGAAATGATAAAACAAATAGACCATCTATAATAAACTGTTTAATAAATTATTTTAATCATTTTTTACATTTCTATCTTCTATATTAAATAAGCTATATAACATAACGGTTTTAACAATAAAACTTTTTTTTACTATGATTTTACTAATAACATTAATAAGCTATATAGCATAACGGTTTTAACATCAATTATTTTTTATTTTAGTGAGTTGACATGAAAAATTAAGATGTGTATAATCTAAAGAATAACTTATATGAACATAATATTACATCATTATAATATATATATATATATATATATATCATCTATTTATCCACTTCCCTTGAGGGAAGCGTGAGAAATAGATGATATATAATAATAACTATATAATATAACGTTATAATACTCTTTTCTGAAAGAAAAGAAAATAAACAAAGAAAAGAAAGAGAAGATTCAGTTGTGACAACGTTTTTCAGAGATTAATGAAATAACGGGGATTCCACATAGAAAATTTGCTGAACTTAGATTTAATGAGAGCTTGTGTTGACAGTCTTGGTAAATTTTGTTATCTTCAATATATAAGCTATAAATTAAAAAATGAAAGGAGCTTAAATATGTTTAATAAAGTAATGTTGCAGGGTAGGATTCATGAAGTACTTACCCAAAATTTAGACGAAGAGGTAATGGCATTTAAGGTGTCACTTAGGTTTTACAATAGTGCGACTGAGATAAAAGATATCTTTGTAGTAGTAGTGGTAAGAAATACTTATCTTGTGGCTAAGATAAAGGAAAACCTCAATTCTTATTTGCCTGGTACTTATGTTACGGTTGAAGGAGAGATTGATAATGTTCCGAATAGTGAGGGAGATAGTTGTTGCGGTTCGGTACAAGGGTACATTTTATGTGCAGCTAAATTTGGACAAGCCTGCAGATAGTTCGGTACAAAGTGCTGAAACTTCTACACAAAAGCAACCAATTAAAATGCAAATGAAATATTATTAAGATTGGTGAGTTCTTGTGACTATTATAAGTGTTACTGATTTAAATGAGACTGTCGCCGAGTTTAAAGAGATGGCTGATAGAACTTTTATGGGTAAAGTGAGGGCTAGGTTATTGAATAATCTAGCTTTCACTGCCCGAGCTGAGGTTATAAAGAATATGAAATCGGGGAGCAGTTTTTAAGCTTCCCGTTCCCAACATATTCCACTCAGTGTTTGGGTAAACAAGGCAGAGGCTGATGATCCCAGTAAAGTATGTCTTGTGGGATTGAAAGGTAGGGAACTTATGGACGAGTTTCCTGAAAACACTTATGAAGGAGCAGGCGACTACTTAAAACCTCACGTAAAAGGACTTGGTATAAATGTGCGCGGTAGAAAGTGGCTTGAGGTAGAGATAAAAGATTTGATTGCTCCTAATGTGTTCATGATTCCTAAGGCACAAAGCCAAGTTAAACGTAATTATTTTCGCAGGGCAGCAGCTAAGAGACTTGTGGAACAATTGAGGACAGGTGTTCAGGCTGCAAAGTATCCGCGTAAACGAAGTCCCACACGTAGACGTAAACGGGGAGCAAAGTTGAGGGGCGCACCTCCTGCTATGTTCAGTCGTTTTGTTATGCGGTATAGTTTGCCCGGGATGGTGGCTGGTGTTTATGAAGTGCATAAATCTAAAGCCGGACGTTATGTGAATTTGTTGTATAAACTTCAGCGGACTGTTAAATATAAAAAGAAACCTTTACTGTTTATGAGAACGTGAGAAGTGTTGTTGATGACAATTTTAGTAGATTTGTGACTGAGGCATTTAAGTATGCATTGAAAAAGCGTCCGACTTTAGGTCTTAGGTTGCATTAATAAGTTAGAATGGAGATAGAGAATGGAATATGAAAATGAAACGAAACCCAAGAAAATAAAGAAATTGAAGGATGTGTTTGATAAAGCATTCCTGCAGATAAAGAGTATTTAGACGTACAGGATTATTGGGTTCGCCGTGCTTCTGCTTTGCGTAAAGTAAAAGGGAGTTCGAGCACTAAAAAAGCTATGGATAGACAGACTACTTTACCTGGTCGTAGCGTGTAGCGAGTAAGTTACGCAAAACAAAGGAGCGTGAATGCGACTTATATTATGCGGGTTCAAGAGTGGTTAGATAAATACAAAAAAGAAGATGAAGGGAGTTTTAAGCGTGAAGGACAGAGAAAAGCCTGAGTTAACTTATGATGATTTGTGTACTGGTTTAGTTATTGATAAGAGTCAGATTGAGCAGTTATGTAGATACATGGGTGTTACGCCTGATAAGATTTCTGCGGTGGAACATTGGAATTTGTTATTTCGTGATTATTTGAAATATGTGTTTGATAATTTTCATGAGGCAAAAGAACAAGAGTATGACTTAAATAGGGATAAGGCTAGACTTGCACGGGAACAGGCCATGACTCATAAGGTGAAAAGACAGAAGATAGCTGGAGAGTTGTTAACAATTGAACAGTTTAAAGAGCTTGTTACTAGGATATGTTCTATACTGAGCAGGGATTTTGACAGTGTTGCTCGACTACTTAAGCTGAAGGTAAAGGTATTGATCAACAAACTGTTGATGAGGTTGTGGAAGTTTTGGATGGAGTTCGGCATAAAATATCTTCTGCGGGCGAGGATGTGAGAGTTCATGAGGTGATGCAGAGTACGGACATTACAGTTTTGCAGGATGAGTATGATGACAGTACAGGTGGTTAGAGATGAGCAATGCAGAGTTGTTAATAAAAATACGTTCAATAAACAAAGTAATCAATGATTGCTTTAAATTATTACAACCAATTGTCCGAGATAATTTGTCGGATTGGGCTGACAAAAATTTCAGCTTGTCTGTAGAATCTTCCCATTCATCAGGTAAATGGAAGTCCTATCCGTTTCAGATTGGTTGGATGGATGCATTTAGTAATGATCATATCGAAGAAGTTGTAATACGCAAGTCACGACGAGTTGGATACACGAAAACATTACTGGCTTTTATGGCTTACAATGTTGTGTGCCGAAGACGCAATCAGGCAATTTGGTATCCGACTGAAACTGATCGTTCGAGATTTGTTCGAGATGAATTAAATCCTATGTGCAGAGATGTGGAATCGGTAAATGAATTACTTTATCAGACTATAAAAGATGACACTTTAAGCCGTAAGAAATTTCATGGTTCTGTTTTAAATATGTTAGGCGGTAATACGCCAAGAGCATATCGAGGATTAACTATTGATGTGGCTTTGATTGATGAGATTTCTGCATTTGATCTAAATATTGGAGGAGCAGTTTCTCCGAGAGAAGCTGTAAAAGGTAGATTGGAAGGAGCACCTAATCCGAAGTTAATTATCGGATCTACTCCTAGAACTAAAGGATCGGACCATGTAGATGATATTGCCAATAAGTGTGTAGCAAATATGCAATACTATGTCCCATGTAATCATTGTAAAAATTCCATCGTTTGTTTTTCGGCGGAAGTAAGAAGAAGTACGGATTTAAGGGATATAGACTTGAAAGAAAACCGAATGAAAAAGTAAGACATGTTTGTCCTGAGTGTTATAAATCAATCACGCAATATGAATATTTAAGTATCTATCATTTGGGTAAATGGATGAGTGATTGTGGAGATTTTATTTATGATAACGATCGCAAATGGAGAAATCGCAAAGGTAAAATAATTCGAGCACCTAAATCAGTAAGTTTTTCTATATGGGCAGGTTACTCTTCGCAGAAAACGTGGGAAGATATTATTGATGAATGGTTATCAGCATTAGAGAGAGAAGCTAGGCGATGTAGGACCCTTGAAGGTATTCTTGAATGAGACACTGGCACAATCATGGGAACAGCGTCACCAGAAAACAGAAGTGAGACATTAGCAGAGAAGATAGGTAATTATAGCCGATTCCACGTGCCTAAGGACGGTTTAGTACTTTGTGCGGGTATAGACACCCAAGGTGATCGTTGGGAGGCTGTAACGTGGGCTTATGGCAAAGATGGACAGATGTTCTGTGTGGATTATTCAGTATTACGAGGTAATCCGGCAGATTTAGATTCTTGGGATGAAATATTGGATTCTTATTTGAAGACTGAATTTATACATGAATCAGGTAAGATACTAAAGATAAGAGCAGCCGCAATTGATGTTATGGGTCATTTCACCACTAATGCTTATATGTATTGCAGGTTACGAGAACATAAAAGTGTTTACGCCGTGAGAGGTTCTGCGACTTCTATAGTGGAGACAAGTATAAAGACGAGGTGTGCTCAGCAAGACATCGATTATAAAGGACGTAAGATTCGTAACGGTGTAAAGTTGTGGTCTGTGGGGAGTAAATGTAGCTAAGGATCTGTTCTTCCAGAAATGTACATTAAAGGATAAAGTTCATTTCTACAATGAAGTTGAACCGACATTCTTTGAGAGCCTTTGTTCGGAGAAGAAGAGTTTATAGTACTTCGGGTAAATATAAAGCTTATACTTGGGTAAATGTACACGGAAGAAGAAATGAAGTATTAGATTGCACAGTTTATAGCATTTTCGCTGCGGATGTGTTACTATTGTTATATAGGAACAGGAAATTCTGGGACGATCGATATGATCGTCTTGTGAAAGATAAGGATTTAACTTCAGCTAAGAAGGATGAATCTAGGCCTAGTGAGGAAAATAGAAATACCTACGAGCAGGCAATGCAGAGTAGACTTAAGTATAGTCAGGATAAGGTAATATGGTAAGGAAGAGTTTTTACAAGGGAGATAGTGTTAGTTGGACGCATACAATAAATGGTTATTCGTCAAAGGAATGGAAGTTGATTTATTATTTTGCGTGTGCTAGTTTTGTACAGAAGATAGAAGCCACATCAAATGTGGATGGTAGTTTTGCAGTTAGTTTAACGAGTGAGCAGACAGCCATATGGAAAGCGGGCTCATATCAATGGCAAGCTAAAGTGATAAAAGAAGCAGAGACATATACTGTGGAGAATGGTTCTTTAACAGTAATGCCATCTTTGACATGATTCTGCAGAGGATCGCGAATCAAGTATTACATCTGCCGCAAAGATAGTAAAAGCAATAGATAATTATTTTGCTAATCCCAATAATTTAGCAGCCGCTTCAATTATGATAAGAGGAAAGCAGATAAGTAAACATAGTAGTGTCGAGTTATTTCAGATTCGTGAAGGTTACCAAAAGATAGCTGTAGCAGAAGCACGTGAGAAAAATAATTTGCCCTTTATGGTAACCAGAAAAATTATACCAGTGTCGAGGTACTAGTTATGTTAGATAATATAAAGAAACTTTTTGGTAAGAAACAAGATGACCGTCAAGCAGTAAAATTAGTGTATAGGAATTTTTCCGCTGCGAAAGATAGTGATTTAACTTATGGATGGCTAAGAGAACATAGAGATCTTAATGAGATTCTTGCTTCAGATTTAGACAAGCTAAGAGAAAGAGGACGATCTTTAGCACGTAATAGTGATTATGTTGTTAGATATAGTGCTTTACTAGAGGATAATGTAGTAGGCCCTCGAGGGTTCATACTTCAGTCTAAGGCTAGAAACGACAAAGGTAAATTCGATGAGGAATTGGCCACGTTTATAGAAGATGAATTTCAGATGTGGTGTAGAAGCTGGTGTGATTTTACAGGACAGCAAAGTTTTTGTTGATTTGTGTAAGTCTTTGATAAGTAGCATGCCAAGTGACGGTGAGTTCTTAGTTTATCTAGTTGAGGACAATCGCAATCCTCATGGTATTTCGTTACAACGTATTGATGTAGGTAGCATAGATACTAATAAGAATAAACGTCTTTCGGATAATTCGAGAGCTATAATAAATGGAATAGAGTTGAGTTCGGATTGGCAACGTTTAGCAGTTCATTTACGTAGTAAGATGACTAGTGGCAGTAATAGTGGTACTCATGAATCGACTGTATTACCGTATGGTAAAGTAATTCATGGATTTAAAGTAACATCAGCAAATCAAACAAGAGGTGTTCCTTGGATGGCTTCAGGTATGATTGCGATGCACCAGTTACAAGGTTACATGACTTCTGCTGTAATGGCGGCACAGAACGGAGCTAATAATGCAGGATTTGTTGTTAACATGACTGATCCGAAAGATCCTATGGAAGGACCAGAGAAACCAAAGATAAGTCAGGCTTTAAGTTATGATTCGTTGCCTTTCGGAGCAGACTTTAAACAACTTGTTAGCCAATATCCAACTGAAGCATTTGGTCCATTTGTTCAGACCCTCTTACAGCGTATTTCATCAGGCTGGGGAGTTTCATATTCGTCACTCTCAGGGGATTTGGGATCAGCTAATTATTCTTCCATGCGTACAGGATTATTGCAGGAACGTGACCGTTACATAAACATGCAGACTTGGTTTATAAATACTTTTTGTAGATAAGGTATTTGAAAAGTGGTTGTTGTCGTGTTATACTAAAGGTGTCTTCGATAAGTACTTTAAGAAAATAAGAGGAAAGGTTGCTGGATTGTTGTATAGAGAATGGCAACCTAAACGTTGGGATTGGGTAGATCCGAAGAATGATGCGGAAGCAAAGCTGCAGCTGACTAAGTCTGGTATTGTACCAGTTGATGCGTTGGCAAGTTCGATGGGTTATGATTTTAGAGATAATTTAGTTAAGATGGCTAAGTTTAAAGAGATGGCTTCGAACTGGGTGTGAATGTTGATATTTTTAGCAAAGATGATACAATGACATCTGAAGGAAGTAAAAATGACGATGAAGAAACAGACAAGGTTTCTACAGACTAAAGACTTACAGATACAGCCTGAGCAAAGGACAATAAATGTTGCCTTCGCCAGCTCAGTACCTTATACTCGTTATTGGGATGCTGAACGGACTAATGTTGTAAATGAAAGTCTAGAAATTACACCGAAAGCTATGCGAACAGACTTTTTACGTAATGGCGCTAATTTTTTAGTGGAGCATGATGAGAAAGATGTTGTAGGTGTTGTAGAAGACGTAAGCATAGACGAGAAAGCAGAAGTCGCAAGAGCTAAGATTAGATTTAGTGAATCCGCAAGAGCCAAGAAATATTCAAAGATATTAAAGATGGTATCAGAAGAAATATTTCAGTGGGTTATTTCGTTCACGGACATAAAGTTTTAGATGATGGGACATATTGGGTTAATGATTGGGAAGCAGTTGAGATTTCATCGGTCGCTGTGCCAGCAGATAGAAGCGTTGGTGTGGGAAGATCGCAGGAACTAAATAGTCAAAAGAAGGACTTAATCACATGACAGAACAAACAAATGTAAAAAAGGACACGAAGGAGCAAACACAAACAAAATCACTGGAACAAGAACAAGGAACCAGAACAATGGAACAAGAACAAAAACAACATGCAAATGTTAAAAAAAGTAATGATTTAATCGAGATTGCTAAATTTGCCTCAGGCAAACCAGAGCTTAGAGATTTGGCTGTAGAAGCCGTTTCTTCAGGAATGTCTTTTAGTGAATTTAAAGATCAAGCATTGAATCACGCACTAAATCGTGCACAAGAAGCGGAAAGCAGCAAGAAATCTGAAACACATAAAGGTTTAGATATGAAGTCTTCAGCTACTTTCATAGGATTGACAGACAAGGGAAGCTCGTGACTTTTCATTCTTTAAATGGATTAGATCTCAAGCAGAGCCTACTAACAGACAATATGTTGAAGATGCAGCCTTTGAGATTTCAGCTGTAGAAGCAGCCACAAGAAAGAAATCCTTAACAGGTAAGTTGCGTGGTACTCACTCAATACCTGATGACGTTATATTTGCAAAGAGAGCTGTAAGTAAAACAACTACAGCAAACTGGATTGATACTGACGTTCTTTATGGTTCATTTGTGGGAATGCTAAAGATGCGTTATTATTTCCTGGAATGGGTGCAACCTTCCTAACTGGATTAAACGGTAACGTGTCAATTCCTAAGCAAGTCAGCGGTGCAACAGCTTACTCCTTAGCTCCAGACAGAGAACCAGCAGAAGTAATTTGGTTACTTCTGCAATTGCCATGTCGCCACACACAATTGGAGCGACTATGACACTTAATAGATCTGCCTTGATTCAAGATTCTCTAGGATTGGAGACCATGGTAAGACGTGACATAATCGATCAAATAGCTTTGTTTATTCAAAAGATGATCCTTTTGGGTTCAGGCGCAAATTCTGAGGCAAAGGGAATCTTAGCTGATGCTGATATCGCTGCATTGTCTGCTGGAACAAGAACAAATGGAAAAGCTTTAGATTGGGGAAGATATAGTTATGTTGAACACCTTGGTAGAAAGTAAAAATGCCGGTGGAAGTAACATGTCATATCTTACTAACGCCCAGGTTCGTGGTAAATTAGTAACCACAGAGAATCATCAAGAACAGCACATTACATTTGGAATGATATGAACTCAGCTACTCCGTTATTTGGTTTCCCAGCTCATATTACGAATGCAATGCCAAGCAACTTAACTAAAGGAAACAATAACAAATGTTCTGCTATCATATTTGGTAATTGGTCTGATTTGATAATCGGATTGTGGTCAGGTGTTGATATGACTGTTGATCCATATAGTAAAGCCACTTCAGGTGCTACTCGGATAACAGCGTTCCAAGATTATGATATTGCTATTAAGCATAAAGAATCATTTGCTTACGCCAGAGATGTAATAACCACCTAAGGTAGTTACGATGACAATATTCGATGACACAGTTTCAGATTTCTTTTCGCCTGATATATCTGACAAGGTTATAATCAACGAAAAGGAAGTGTTAGGAATATTTAGTGATGGATGTGATGATGTGTTGGACGGACATAGCGGTATTACCGCATGTAGTCCGTCCTTTCACACAGCAAGTAAATTTGTCCTAGATGTACTTACTGGAGATGTGTTAGAATATGAAGGCATCAGAGTATAAGATCATAGAAATAAGAAGAACGGAATATCGTTTTCGGATTTGATATTAACTCTGTTTGATACAGATGTAGGTGATTAAGAATGTTGTATGCAACAAATAAATTAATAGATATATTACGTCAGGATGAATTTCTGAATGTATACAAAGTTAGATTAAATCCTATGTCTCTACAAGAGAGGAGCGCAGTTTGTGTTTATCCTCTATCGGGAACGAATGGTCCCACATCGATTTATGATGTAATACCAGAAGATTTTAATATTAGATATGCTATTGATTACTGTGTTAGAGCAGTGAAAGGAGGAAGATGTGGCGAGTTTATTACAAGAAGGTTTATGTCGTATTCTACATCTTCTAGATGTAAATATTAAACAAGAATTTAATGATGTGAGTTTTGACGGGTTTGATTATGATTATGAGATTGCAGAGAATAATGTTGGTAGAGTGTCTGTGCTTATCACAGTTTTAGTAAATAGAAAAGAAATTAATAGATAAGGAAAAGAATATGAGTTATGTATTTTCAGGCGGTGGAGGAATGTTTATATCAAACGAGTTCGATACTGCCATTCAAGTTGTAAATATATCGAATGCTGAAGAAGCAGAAGTAACATTACAAGCAGCTGGTAATTTAGTGAGAGGTGATATAGTATTATTTGATACTCCAGGTTGGGAGCATTGCACTAATACGTTGTTTCGTGTCAAAACTGTAAATGGTGCTAAGTTTACAGCAGAAAAGTTAGATACCACCGATACAAATTGGTATCCTCCTAGAGGAGCCAGAGGCGGTTCAATAAAAAAGTGAAAGCTTGGACAACTGTTAGACAAGTATTAGAATACAGTGTACCAGGAGGGAGAGCCCAAGACTTTGACTATTTCTCCGGTTTTCAGTAATCGTGATCTAGTTTTTAATAATGGTTATGAAGCAATGAGAATCGAAGCAATGTTAGGTTATGATTCTAAGTTTAGTAGCGTATATAGCGGATTAGAAAAAGATGTCAAAGAAAATGGAAAATGTAGCTGTGAAGACAACCACATCATGTGGATCTGCACAATATATTTACGGTTCCTTAGCTTTTAGAAATTTTCCTACTCAGGCTAGAAACGAACCGAACAAAGTTTCGTTATCAGTTACTGCGCTAGGTAATTATTCAAATTATATGCAATAATGAAAGGATAGTATGAAATGTTTGTATTTTCAGAAGAACCAAGAATAAAGTTTACTGTTGTTTTAAGTAAGAAGGTGTTTGGTGAGAATCAGAATAAGTTGACCTTAATTGCTAAAAATACCGTCACAGGAGCAAGCCTTTAAGTGGGGAGCAGCAACAAAAGACCTGGCAGAAGCCTATCAAAAAGTGAGCAACCAGGAAAAATTAACTGATGCAGAACAAGAGAAGATAGATAATCATCATACTTTCGCCAGTGACATTCTTGCTAAGATGATTGTTGATTGGGTGAATGTGTATGATGAAAAGCAAAATAAAGTTATATACTCACCTAATATCTTAAAGCATTACTGCAACATTTACTGCGGACTAGCTCCTCATATCTTGAATCAGTATCTAATAGAATTAGGCACACCTGAAAAAAACTAATCGAGCTGGCTGAAGGGGTGGTTGACCAACATTTCAGTCATAGTAGCCAGCAAGACAATATACACCCTGCAGAGCAGTTTTTACACGACAATACTGGGCCTATTACTATTTATATTCGCCCTGATAATATAAAGACATTTCAGTACTTCCATGATGTTTTAACGCAGTTTCGCATGGAAGGATCTTCCTTTATTGTTGGATTAGATTATTCAAGCGTGATTACGTATTTAAATATGATGATTGATGATCCAGCTGAAAGAAAGAAGGTATTTACAGGCATTAGGATCTGTGAAGGTGCTTTCATTTCTAGGTATAATGATGAGCTATTTAAAAGACATAAGAAGCAGGTGATGTAATGGCAAAGATAGAAAGCAGATTGCAGTTTTGTTTAGATCAAGTGGATCTGACAAACTTTCAGGGGACTTCAAGAAAGTAGCAGGAACCATAAGTACGTTGCCTCCTAGTTTAAATAAAGCAGGTACTGCTATGAAGAGCTACGGCGCAGTTGCTGGATCCGTTGGTACAAAAACTGGTAAAGCAAGTTCCGATACTTCTATGATGGCTCGAGTGTTATCCAAATTGTCTAGGGGCTATTATGGCTGCTGTACAGACATTGGAGCGTTACGGTTATCAAATAAAATTAGCAGGCAAGTCTACTGATAGCTTTTCTGTTAGCGCCAAAGGAGCGGCCAACAGTTTTAATACCGTAGGAAACGCTCTGAACAGAGTAAACAAAGGTGCTACACAGACGTCCTTTCAGACAGCGCAAGTTGCTGCACAGTTCCAGGATATTGGTGTTACTGCAGCAATGGGAATGAATCCCATGATGATTGCGTTACAGCAGGGTACACAGCTTGCTGGACAATTCCAGATGTCAGGAAAAGGTCTGTTAGGCACATTAAAGGGATTAGTATCGGATTCGCATCCATGTTTGGTCCAGTTACTTTATTCGCCATTGGTCTATCTGCTGTAGCTGCTTATAGTATTCAGGCGGTGAATTGGAGCAAAGCTTTAGCTGGTGTTCTTAGAGGTCTAGCATACGGAATAGATCTAGTTACTGATAATATTCATATACTATTACCTGCTTTATTAACCTTTGCAGCGACTCGTATACCAGCTGCAATTAGTGCTGTAAAGTCTCTATCGTCTGCGATATATTCTTCATTAATACCAGCAATTAAGGCATCAACAAGTTTGGTAACGTCTAATCCATGGGTAAAAGCTGCAGTAGGTATTGGTACACTTTTGGCTGCCTTCACTGATTTCTTCGGTTACTTAAACAAACAAATCGCAAAATGGACAGGTTTAAACATCGGTGACATGATTACTTCTGTTACACAGAAGTTAAAAGATCTATCCGCTTGGTTAACGGGTACTGCCGATGCACAGACAAAGCTTGCAGAAGCAACAGATGAGACTGTAAAAAGTGCCAAGAAGATGCTAACATTATGGCAAGGACTAAATGCCGGGTTTGGTGAATTTGCGAATAAGGCACGAAATGTTGGTGGGGCTATCCAGACATACGTTTCAGGTAACTTGAATAAGGCTAGTAATGTGTTAAGTGATTTCTTTACTCATCTGGTACTTGGTACAGAGAAGACATTTAAATCTGCGTTAGATGCTGTAGTGTCTTTTGGTAGATCTTTGATATCGGAGCTGGTTCGTATAGGAATGAGGATGGTCACGCACTGGGCTATTAAAATTATTTACGTTTCTTGGATTGATTTCCGGTGGTCCAGCTGGTGCTGTTGCAGTTGCTGGAGGCCTTATGAAAGGTGGTGCTGCAGTTGCTGGAGGTCTTGCGAGTGGTATGGACGCTCTTATAGGTAGGCGGGCTAGAAACACAGTTGTGCCGGCACCTGCACCGTCGTATCTAGAAGGGATAGAGCACATACAGTCTAGAGGTCCTATACGACAATATCGCGGTGGTCGTACCTATGACACTACTTTACGTCCTCTCACGGAGAGATTTCCCGGTACCTCTGTCAAAATATTAAATCAAGGAACTCCATTAAATGTTCTGAAACAGAGTGAGAGGTACGATAGTACTGGCAAGCAAGTTATAGATATAGTAGTAACGGATATGGAAGCACCCTAATAATGCGATAAATAAAACATTTGATTTGAATAGGAGGATTTAATGGCTTTAGTTAAGTTAACTGATTATGTTACTATTGTTAGTAGTTATACTGATATGCAAAATTACGGTGTAATTAGATTGCAGATGGAAAACGGTGTAGCTAAACAAAAGGCCACTTTAGTAGATCCTATTAAAAGTTATTACTTTAGGTATAATGATAAAAGGAAATGATAAGAAGATTATTTTTGATAAATGGTATCATGATGATCTAAAAAGG
This sequence comes from Saxidomus purpurata, assembly GCA_022818135.1. Taxonomy (NCBI): domain Eukaryota; kingdom Metazoa; phylum Mollusca; class Bivalvia; order Venerida; family Veneridae; genus Saxidomus; species Saxidomus purpurata. The sequence goes on along the minus strand of JAFMSR010000855.1, from coordinate 24,245 downwards.
AGGAGTCGGTCAATTTCTTTTCTATGACAGTTCGGATAAGACTACCTACACAGCTAGGTTTGTACAACATCCTTTGACATGGACATTTGCAGGACCGTCTGAGACTTGGACGACCAATGCAACATTAGAATATAGGGTGATATAGAATGACAGCACAAGATAAATTTACACGATTTTATATAAATCCTTCTACATCTGAACCAGTGCTTGTAGCTTTAATTCTATCCCATCCAGGATTGGACAACGACTTGTGTTTGATAAGTGATAATAAAGATCATGTATTGGATAAAGTTAATGTATTAGATTTAGTTGAGACTGATAAACTATTTAAGAATACAACCTTTCATGGTTATCCCATGATGATAACTAGATCTGCCTTGGATTTCGGAGATTTTGCAGCTAAGATAAACGTCAGATTTCTTGATGCTGGTGATGAACTACTGGCTGCATTTCATAAGACTAGAGGATTTGAACGTGCTCAAGTAATTATATTTGAGTGTATGTTGACTACTCCTTTATACTGTAGATAATATCTGTCGTTATGATGTCTTGAATACTTCGTTAAATAATTCTAGGATCAGTTTAAGTGCAGGAGTATTTAATGCCTTAAGTATCAATAGCGTACCTACATTGTACGACGAAGATACAAGTCCGGGGTTGTTCTAATGGCGAAGAGATATTATAAAACCTTAAATAGTTCTTTCGTCAGCAGTGCAGTTGGACCATATGAAATAAAGAAGTTCGAACAATTACCTGATCCTAATAAGCAGTATAATTTGACTGGTGTCAGTAATATTGATCCTACTTACAAGTCTATGCCTATAGTTATAGGTAAAGTAAAAGTAATACCAGGTATTGGTATTAGACCATTTACCCTGTTTAGAAGTAACCAACAGTATCTAGTTGGTGTATATCATTTGGTTTAGATAAGGATTTAGAGATATCAGAACTTAAGATAAATAATAGAGATCTGGCTTCATCCGTGTCTGCATTGATTCCTGATAGTGGAGGAATTCTAGCACCAGGATTTACCAATGTGGATACTTTACCCGGCTCGACAGTAGAGAGATTAGAAGATAATCCTGTTAGTTATCCCGTAAAGAACTATGGTCATCCTTCTAATATCGTAAATGAGTATGTATTAAAGGATGAATTGGACAGGGACTATATTACAGAAGAGAACAAGAAACAATATATAGCTATAATTAAGTCGAGATGGTTTGCAGACAGCACAGGTTTAAGTCTGAATGATACTCCGATAGTAGTTAGATTTGAATATAACAGCTTGATAAGTGAATTGACTAATGTTCTATTACTACATACTAAGGCATTAGGTACGTTAAATACTGCTATCGATTATAGTGAATCTAACTTCTTTTATCGTGGGTTTATGCAAGTATATACTGCGGTATTCGGTAGTAGCAAGTACAGTACTGATGTTATGCAGGCAAACATCTCAGAGACTACGAAGAAACTTGATACAGCTTTTACTGAGGTAGTGGCTAAGCTAGATTAACTAAGATACCCGGCTTAGACTTTTACAAGTTATATAAAAGCTGTAAAAGATGTTAATGAGATCATTGATCCGTTGTTTGAATTGCAGAATCTGTGTCCAGATGATGATCCCTCTATAGTTGGGCAGATATCTCATGCGGCTTGCTTAGCGAAACAGTGGGCAAAAGGTCAGTATTGGTATTTAGATACTGATACACTCACAAAAGGCAGAGATGTAGGATTACGCTTCTATTATGATTACGCTAGTTACCTGCGTGATACAGTTGTGCAGTATCAGAAGTTTATTAAGGGTACAGATGATTATGAGAGTAATAGTGCCGCTGTGTTTCAGCCAACTAGTATTGAAGGGGCACAGAATAACTTTGATCTCTATCTGTCCGCTCAAAGAAGTCTGTCTGTCAATCCAGTTGAAAGACTGCCTATTACTTCGGATTCTACGGTGCATATATAAATCTAGTGCAAAAGCTAGAGGAGAGGGTCTTAGCTAAAATACAGTACATGATAGATAGAAAAATAGGTGGAACAGACTTAGCACAGAAGAGAGATGCTTATCTGAAACAGCCTAGAGATAAAGCAAATTTACTAGGTGATACATTTGGTAAGTTGATGACCTTATATCGTGCAGCCTTGAATGATGTGAGAGCACCTAATAGAGAAGAATTCTTGGCCTTGGAAAGATATAATGAAATAATTAGTACCTTGCTACAATCGATTCAACAGTACAGTAAATATACAACTCAAGGTTCTAATAGTTTGTTAGCAAGTCTAGATGTTAATACTAACGGAATTACGTTACGTTCCGTAGGTGGTTTGAATTGGTTAGATTGGTTTAAATTAGACGATCATACAGATGGTATTGTGTGGACAACTTACGCACAGGCTAAGAGCATTGAAGCTGATGTGGAGATGACTGTCAATGAGAATGATGTCGTAGTCTTTGAGATTGGAGTATGTTCAGTGGATGCTAATAATAACCCTCTAGAAGTACTACAATCAATTCGCATAAGAGAAGTAAACAATACAAAATTATTAGTACGTAAAACGTACACCATATGGCAAGGTGAACCACAGAATCTAAAGATAGGTATTAGAAAACTAACTGAAGATACCCAAACAAATAGACTGAAAGTGAATAGTATAAAGCTATATCAAGATGATCCAGCGGATTACAGTCATCAACGTCGTATTGGTATAATAGCCAAGGCATCTGTTGAGACTTCCAGCAAGTTAGGTAAGGTGACAGCAGTAGCGACACGTAAGATACCTGTATTTAAGAATAATGAATGGACTGAAGACTACACACAAAAATCCTGCTTGGTGGCTATTGTGGTGGTTAAGAGGTAAAAGAACAGCAGATGGAACTCGTTTATATGGCGGTGGACTGTCTGAGTATGCTGTGAATATAGTTGATATTGCAGCTTTTGCAGCTTGGTGCGATCGTAGGAAGTTAACAGTTAACATGGTTGTGGACGGATCCGAATCAGTGAGTGATGTGGCGAATAAGATAGCATCTTGTGGACGTGCTAAGATAATATCCAGAAATGGAATTGTAGGTGTTTACTGGGATGACGATGCCCTTGAACCAGTTTATTTATTCAATAGTGCCAATATTATAAAGAATAGTTTTCCGTGTCTTATGCAGACGGATATTTAGCAGATGAATTCAGTTTATCATTCCCGGATGAGAGCCAAGATTGGACTATTAATTCCGTTACTAGTAGAGTAACCAGCCCGGACTTAAAACGAGTGTCAAAGACAGAACTAAAGTTGGATGGGTGCACAAATGCAGATATGGCGAGTCAGCATGTGGCATTGGCTGCAGCAGCCCAGGTTTATCTAAGAGCCTCCTATAAATTTGAGGTTGATCTAGAAGGTCGTCTTGTACAACCCGGTGATGTCATATATGTGAGTAATAGAGCATTAGGTACTGATTACTATTCAGGTCAGGTGACCACCTTGGCTGAAGATGTTTCATACCTACATTTATTGACAGTGGATACGAGTATTGGACAAGAGTTTGTTAATAGAAATATCCAGATAAAGTTTCCAGATGGTCGGACATCGACAGCTAGAATGACAAGAATAGTCGGCAAGTCAGTTACCTTGGATAGATTCTTAGATGTGGGTCGATATGATCGCCTAGGCCAGTTGTCTCAAGTACGTTTCTTTATGCAGAAGGGTGACGTTACAAGAGGAGGAGAAATTGCATCAGTTACCGTTCCGGCTCCTACAGGTATGACTATACGTAGTAATGAAGCTATGACAAGTACTACTGCTCCCATACCCATTGCCTTGAACTTAGCTAATGGCGACCGATCGTATTTGACTGTGGATTCGATGAAGCTACGTGCTAATACTGAGTATGATGTAAATATAGCTGAAGATCTGCCCTATCCTACCACACAGTATTATAGAACTTTCGATATATCATCAGGGGATACCATATTCACAGCAACTATTACAACAGTTGTGTCACCTAACAAATTAGAACTGGATCTTGCAGAGGATGTACCAACTGACTTAGTAGGCAAAAAGATGAAGCTTACTAATAGTAAAGGTAGTGTAAAACGTACTATCTTAAGATCAACAGATAAATCAATTACTGTAGAAGGAAAATATTCACGATACGATCCTGCTGATACCACAACGTTTACCATTAAGGATTCAGAGTTTGAAGGAAAAGTTACAAGTACTCCCACTACCGTCCTTGAAGGTGTAGAAGCTGTTTATCCAATTAAAATACCAAAGACAAATATTGATCCAGACAAAGGTTACTTTGAAATTCACTTCAATTTACAATAACCAGTATAGAGAAAGTAGATGCACCGGATGATGCCTGGGATTTCATTAAATCTTATCCTCATTATAAAGTAACTATTGCTGAAAACATTTTTAATAAAGATTCGTCTTACGAAACGTTGTCTGTAGGCACTCAACCAATTGAATTTAATTTTTCCAAGTTCATTTCTGCTAATACAATAATAATGTATGGTTCTGAAGGGGACATATTTGAAATAGATAAAATCATATGCAGACCTCAGCACAGGAAAAGATGTGCTGATTATTATTAGTACCACTTTTAACCCAATAGTAACACTCCAACCTAGTTCATTGCTACCCGCAATAAGTATTCAAGATGATAATACTGTGTTAGTGGACTTAAATAAGGCCACAGATGGAGTCGAGTTGTATAATTTTCCTACACAATTTGATAAAAATAATAATATGTATATGTCTTTAAACTACCTACGCTCTTCAGGTCAAGATCCAGTAAGTTTCGAGCTCGTGCCAGTAAGAATGATAGACAGTAAACGTGTGATATTTAGTGCTATGCCCAATCCTTCTATGGTAGGTAAGAGTGTAACATTCCACAGTCCTGTCGATGTCTTTTATTCAACTATAGTAACTGTATCAGATGATCACTTTACGATAACCGATCCCTTTCCTCAAAGCCTTCTTGATGATCAAAGTGAACTCAAGTTTGTCGTCTACAAACCGACTTTTTCTGCGTTAGTATCTTCCTACGTAACACTAAAAAAATAAAGATACTGAGACAACTTTCTCAGTTAGTGGTCGTGCTGATGCTAGTATTTTACTTAACAAGTATGTTTATGTAAATGATACTATGCGAAAAGTAACAGCAACTGATGATACCACTATTACGTTGGATCAGGTCTTATATCCATCACCTAACGTTAACGATATCGTCTCCATGAAAAAGGATACTTACACTGGTTATGTTCTGCAGTTACTTTATCAAGTAGGTGAAACATTATTGTTAGATTCTGATCTAAACCCTAACATGGTAACTGAAGATATAAAGTTACGTACCAGTGATGGGACTATCTTAGATAATCGAGTACAGAAGATTGAAGGTAATGTTATTACATTAACTTTCGATGTACCAGAAGGAACTGTCTTAGATATTTTTAATATCGAGGATCATCTTATTGGTAATGTGGTAGGTTTTGACGTACATAAGAAAACATCTCCAGCGGGTGAGATTAGAACTCTGTATTTAGATGCTGTGATCGACGAAGATCTGACTGATCTGGAAATTATCCTATCTGTAATAGGTAAAATAAAGAGAAGAACTATAGAATCGAATTTTAATAATGAAGTGAAGATAACGAAGCCCATAAAAGGCGTTACAGACGCTTCTTTGGTACGCTGGGCCATAAGAGTGCCTGAAGATAAGAATAGGCCCTTCAGTGCCGCTAAGATGCTTAAAATAACAGATATGAATTATACATCAACTGAAAACTATTAATATTACGGCACAGGAGTACAATTTAGACTACTATAAGTCAGAAAATGATCTGACGATAACCAGACCAGGATATACTAGCACCAAGGTACAGGTAACAGATGAGCTTACTGCACAGATTACTAATTTAAGATTTACTGAGTCAAAGAGGTTTTTTACGTACAGGTATTCGTATAGCAACAGCAGTTATAAGTTGGAATCATTCCGAGGACTTTAGATATATTATAGAGTATGGCCCAGCCAATGAGCCATTAGTAGTAGCTGAAACAGTGACCGGATCATTCAATTTGATGCTGTAGCCGGTGATTATATCGTAAAGGTGCATGGTGTAGGAATAGTTAAGACTGCTGTTAATATACTTGAATTTACAGTAAAGGATGAGCCTATACCAGGATCAAGACCTACTGGTGTGATCCACAGGTTTGTCACAAATGGTATCACATTCTCCTGGGATGATTGCCTGACAGGGACTATGTTAGTACAATTGTTAAAGATAGGACCTCTTGGTGTTAAATGGGAAGATGCTGAAACGATAATGAATGCTAGAGCTAGTAATTACTTAAGCAGCTGGTTAGAGACAGGCTCTTATAGATTATTAGTAAAGCATGTTAATCAGGATGGAAGAGTGTAAAGCCTAGGTCCTATACCTTTACAGTAAACCCACCTAAGAAAGTAATATTTAGCAGAGTGGAAGGGACAGCAGAATACAGCAATATTAAGCTGGGATCCAGCACAAACTGATCAGACTATAGGAGGATACGGATACGTTATACGCCTGTTGGTGGCACCGTGCAAGATTCCAAGTTATGGGCTAACGTTGGATCGGATACTTTAATGGCAGTAATTGTATTAAAGCTGACGGCTGGTATAACGATCTTCGTTAGAGCATTTGACGTGGCAGGTAACTTTGGAGAATATCATCAAGCCGATGTGTACTTTAGATTACCACAAGATCTACATATTATAGATACGGTTGATTTATTAGATACTGCGGAGATGAAGAGTTATTATTGTGTTGGAGGCAGACCTTATTTGCCCATACGTTGTGATCAATCATGGAAAGATAAAACAGGACGTTATAGAAATGTTCAGGGTTTACTCAACAGGAATAATGTGTCATACTATCAACCAGTGGAAGACTCTTTGACAGTGTCGATGAAGGTGGATCTACCCAAGGTAATAGATTTAGCGATTGTGGTTACACTAATTACACTGACTTAGTACCTGGTGCGACGTTTCAATCTATTGTTAACAAATGGGATGAGAAGACGAAGAGCTATGTTCCAGTGTTTCAAGGTAAAAGTTCTGGAGCATTGGAAAACTTCCAGAAGCTAAGAATTGATATAATAGTTAGTTCGGATGGTTTAGGATTGATACGTCTAGATTTATGCAGATTGGATATATCAACAGAGCAAAAAAAGACAGTCTGTTACAGTAGATGTTTTGGCGAAGGATAAGAAGGGTACTGAGTATATTCCATCAGTAGATTTTATTAACATTACAGGAGTAACAGCAACTGTAAATAGTAAGGCTATGGCAACAGCTGTTGCTTATATAGATGATGCAAAGGTACCTCCTAGAATTTATGTGCTTGTTTATGACAAGAAAAGAAAAAGAGCAGATGCAAAAGTTAGTTTGAATATAGTGGGAAGTTAATATGACAGATCAAAGAAATTTTAATAAACCAGATGCAGATAGTAATTACTTAACAGAAGTGCTAGACACCATAAAGGGTAATATTAAGAGAGCAGCAATTAGAGATCCTAGGACTGCTGTTAATGTACCAGTGGGATTTAAGAAGTTAAATATTACGGATAGTAATCTGCAGATATTAAATCATGATGGTTATAATAATTATAGTACAGTATTTGATTGCCGTCAGGCAGCCTTACACCAAATACATACTAGTTTGAAGTCGTCGTTCTCATTTCCCCACTTTTACATTTGACGATCCAACTGATTTTAAGCCTTTTGTTAATCAAGGATTTAATCCAGGTACTATGATTACTACACGTCCAGGTGACATTAAGTTAAAGGTGACCAGGGAGGTAAATTAAATATCTATATTATAAATCCAGGTGATTCTTTTTATACCCCCTGAACACAGAGAGTATTTCAGCAGATATGCAAGATTTTATCTTAGTACTGCTAGATGGAAGCCTGAAGTAACAATTACTGGTAGTGCCTTAGGTGGTAAAGTGGTGCAGTCAAATCGTCAAGAAGCATTCATAGATGTGCTTAGAAGTGAAGAGCCTATAGTAAAAAAGTAGACATCCTTGTGGAAGATGCTGAATCAGGTAATATTTCCACAGAATCCACACTCTTACGTAGATATTGTCTTGCTGCCACCATTGATAATGACATGCCTATAATGCGTACACCTTATATCAGTGGCTTGACTTATGATAGAAAAGGTTTTATTGATCACTCTTATGTGCCTTGTCCTAGAGAATATGACTTACCACACTTTGGTTTGCAGAAAACACCTTTCGTGGATAGCAGAGGCAGAAAGCTTGGACCAGCTAAAATATCAGTAGGTTACGGTGGGCTCAGTACAGCTTTTACTTTTTTGGTATAACTATCAGAGCTGATGTTGGAATTGTGGGTTCAGGCCCGGCGGGAAGTTTTATACAAAGTACGATACCGGGTCGATTTCAGAGTACCTAGAACGGGGAGATTTAACCATAACTATTCCACGTAGTGATACAGTATTAGCTCACTGTATCGGAAAGGCATTTCCTCAATAGAAGGCAGTGGCCTAATAAAGTATAATCCTTGGATACACGGTGGATTACCTGGGGGACCGGGTGCTGTGATTATAGAACCAGTTTTAACTAAAGGAGATTAATGATATGGCAGACTTAAAAGACTTTAATAAACCAGATATGTTTAGTAGATTTGCTGACGAGTTATTGGATACCATCAAAGGTAATATAGCTAGTGTTGGTAAATTTGATGCTACAGGACTACAGAATGTGCCGAGAGGTTTTATTAAGATGGATACTAGCGGTAATAATCTGCGTCTATATAAACACATGGGTAATAATCAATATAATTTAGTGTTTGATTGTAGGAAGTTTTCTGAGACTGTTCTCACGACGGCTGGAAGTGGAGTTATACTACCGAAGTTAAATTGTAATATGCCCGATGATTTTAAATATTGGGAGTCTAATGACTTTTCTGCTCTGTTATCACACATAAAAGAATTCAACCTCTCAACATTAGTACCGGATAAGAATTATCCCAGATCTATTTACACTGCTAGGGAAGGTGAGATTCACTTAGATGTACGCTCTCAGGCTGGGTTAATATGATTATAGTTGGACCAGGTGGAACAGCGATGCTGGGCGATAGGACTGATAGGACAGGTATCTATAGTGTAATAAATAATTTCACAGACATTCAAGCTAACATGAAGACTACCGTTGAAGGATCAGCATTAAGGGAATCATTTGCTGAAGTTAGGATCCGTTCAGATCATGTCATAACAGTACCTGGCTTTAGTGGTGATGATGTGCAGACTGAAATGCCAGCCACCTTTACCAAGGCACAGATGCAAGCCCTGGATATCAAGTTACGGATGCGAAACCCCGAAAGATTAGTAAAAGGATTAGATGTTGCTTTTTATAGAGGTGCTAGAGCAGACAGAGGAGAGATCACACAGTTCCAAGGTGGAGCATCCGGCGCAGTAAGGCTAGATTATGATATTGATTCACCTCCTTCTGACTTTGGTTATCCTTTAGATATTAATAGAGGATTCGGACAGGGAATGGATTTGAATATTCCCTCTAACTTAAAGAGTTATCGAGGACCAGCTAAATCTGATGGAGGATTAATACCCAGTGATGAGTATCCATCTGCATATGTGGCTCCTTCCTATGTGGGCTTTTGGTGGAGGCTCTTCACTATATGCTCCGGATAATAACGATGTGTATGGCGGTAGAGGTGGTGGTGGTGCTGCTATGATCAAACTACGTGCATACTTAAATGTGGGTACCTTAAAGATAAATATTGCCCCAGCTGATGTAATTTATCAAAGATGCTTAAATCAACGTATTAAACTTCCAGGAGGTGGTACGGCGACATACGATCCTCATAAACATGGCGGAATGCCTGGTGGTAGAGGTGTGGTAATAATTGAACCAGTAGGATGGAGTTCGTAGTAATGACAGACTTAAAAGACTTTAATAAACCAGATTTAAATACTGATTTAAAGAAAGACTTTTCTTGATACCATAAAAGGCAGTATAAAACAAACAGCACGTATGACTATTGCTGATTATCGAAATCCTCCAGAGGGGTATAAAGATTGTAAGATATATAATAATACCTTAGTTATTGAAGACAGACTACCACTGGACTAAGACAGGTTTTTGATAATAGAGATGTGTTGAATCGTGTGATAGAATCAAAACGGACTGATGATTTTGTACAGCCAGAGATGTATCCCTATGTTTCTACGGACCGTTATAGCAGTGGTAATGCTGACAAAAGTCTTCACAGTAAAAGAGCCAGGCTGGGTACGGATTATGATACGAGGACCTCGTACTCCTTTGTTTTACCGCTAGTAAAAAAGAAGATAGTCGATCGTAGAATTGATGAACTATCTTATTCTAACGCGAGATGGGACAAGTGGAGCACGGCATTTGTTGGTTTAATGAAAAAAGCTTATTGTAGCCTGGGGGAAGTGCCTTGCCTGCTAAATTACGGCAGAAGAATATACGCGTTGGCGCCGGTCGGTATTACAATTCTATGTTATCAGAGGTGGATAATACTGATCCGAATTATAATGTACGTTTATACTTAGGAAACTATTCAAGCGACCTTGAGGGTATGGGTATAGTTCACTTTCCAGACGAAAAGGAATGGGCTGGTTGGTTTAAACCTTCAACACCAGACGGATCATATGGAGATTATGCTATAAGTACCACGGGTAAAACTAAGGAGCCCTTGTTCCTAGTGGTTATAGTTTTGACGTAGCATACAGAAAAGCGAATCATGATAATCAGCAGCTTAAATTAAAGCTGATTGATAGATTTAATATTCTTCGTAAAGGTATTCTTATTATAATGACAGTTATCGCAGTTTTAGTTGGCATCCCGACTGGGGAGGTCCGGATGGTTATAGGAATAAGTCTATCGGTGGAGCATCCGGTTCGGTTATGATATTAACTGTGTACTTAAAAAAGGGTAATTTGTCGATATCATTAAATAATCCTTCGAGGTATGAATGGTTAAAGCTAACTAATTCTTACACGATTAAATATGTACTTCCTGGTCACTCTACTGATTTTATTACTCGGCGACAGCCTTTATATGAGATGATTGACCTTAAGTCATTTAACGATTACAAGCCTGAATGGAAAATAAAGGCATTACTGGGACCAGAGACAGTATCCTAGACCTACAAATACATTTATGATATACTATGAGATTACTAAATAAAATAGGAGTTTCTAGCAATGTTACAAAAGGTAGGTAACGGTATAAAATTTGTTGGTAGTTTGGCAGCTTGTGCTCTGCATAAGATTGTAGATTTGATTATTTTTGTCACTGATAAATCTCTGCTCAGACGGTTATTACAGATCGCAGTGTTTGGGTCATTATTGTCTATAGTTTTGACTTTTTATAACAGGTACGTTTGGTTATTTCTGTGGTATACATGAGTGGTTATTTAGTTGGTTTTTTCTGGTGAATTGACAAAATAGATTTATTAGTATATAGTGTAGATATGTTTCTATAATAAAGTGAGGTAAAATCATGAAAAATAAGAAAGATATCAGTTCAACAGAGTTTGGTGTAAGAGACATTGTATCGTTAGTGATCGTAGTTATAGGTATAGTTTGGTCTTTGATCTATATATATAGTGGCTCAGAAAACAAACTGGAACACAGTTTCTGGCGATATATCAGATAATGATATACAAAAGGAGAAAATTAATATAAACAAAGTACTAGGAAAACGAGGGAACTAGTACAACATCTGTAGATACTACGGATGAATCAATCAAGGAGGATAATAAAAATGAATAATCCACAAAACAACAGGGGATGGTTAATCTTGGGAGCGTTCTTAACGATCGCAGGATTGTCAGCAATTATATATGTTGCCACTAGTGCTAAGGAAACAAAAGCATTAGAGTTTGATGTAGAAGCAAGTTATCTAAAGAATCAAAACATGTTACATGATAAGTATTTATTCAATGGATATGGTGCTGGTTTGCATGAGAATTTCAATTATGCAGGCTTTGATTTCAGTATGAATGCTGAATTCTATAGAGGTATGTTGCCTTACATGAACTAGAGCAACCTGGTAAAGAATGGGTTACTGTTGATCCATTTAAAATAACCACAGCTTTGTCTAGAGATAGTCTACAATTCACAGTTTCTAAGACGACAGATGATTACAGTTTGAGCGCTAGTATAAAATACATAGCTAGGACTTTGACATTTAACAGATTGGAAAGAAGAATCGTAACAGATAACAGAGAAAGATTAACTTTTGAAGATAGTCATTTCCTAACAAATAAAGCTTTGTTTGAAGTAGAACATGAAAATGTTTAGACAGATCTAGAAAATCAGAAACTGAGAAACAGCACAACAGTGTAAAGATATATTCACTGGGCATATCGCTAAGAGCATTCTAAGTTGGATGACGTATTTCAAGAGTCTGGCTTTCAAAGCTTCCAGATAAAGTCGTTCGCAGAATTGACAACTTCTTTGATTACGGATTCAGTGGAGTATAGTTTGCATGGTGAATATAATATGAGAATCGTACCTTTCGTTTCCTTTATACTTGTCTCCTTCTCTAGGGTTAAGTGTTGAGCAACCAGTTTACTTTCCTCGTCACTTGCACAACACACTAAGAAGTACTGTTTGTGAAGATGAAGCTGGTTCAGTAGCTGCTGGAAACAATGAAATGTGCAACTTGTTGCAATCAAGTTCAATGAAATCTAAAGAGAAGCCTTTGGTATCTGAGATTTATAAAGTAACTAATATTTTGAATAGGTATAATATTGCTACTGAATTAAAACTAGGTCTTCTATGGCGTCCGGAATCAATACTTTCGTATTTCAATATTCCACAGGTAACAGGTTCTGTATTTGTATTCAATAAGTTGAACTTAAATAACGTTGATTTTAATCGTTCACACAAAGTTGATTTTCATAATCCAGGCTTTGGATTCAATGTAACCTTGAGTCATAATAACTTTTACTTAGATGTTATGCATAAAAGCACATTGAAGTCCTTTAAGGGTTTTAATTCGACTAGTATTAGATTGAATAATCTAGAGAATGAAGTCAAAGTGGAAGCTGGTATTACATTGGAAGACAAAGTACCTATATAAAAGATTTGAGTGTTGGCTTGAGTTATTCAACTAAGGTAGATTATCAAAACATTAATATTAATAATGTAAGTAATTTACTTAATAATTATAAAGTTGGATTAACTATTGGATTTACTATTTAAAATAGTATATACTAATAATGATACACTACGATAAATTCTTTATTGTATGTATCACACCTAAACTCGAATATCTCTCTCGATGGGTACCTGATAAGCAATTATTGGGTACCCTTTTTTATTTGTTTTGCTTTCCCCCTTGTTATGTACAATAATATGCTTTATAGTATAAGAGTAAACAGTTACACATTTAAAAAGGATAAAACAGATGGAAACAGAAAACACTGATAAAAAGTACACGCATCATTATATAATACGGAAGTAGAGAGAGAAGTATTAGGTTCCTTAATGGCACATAATGCTTTTGAGGTGGAGATAAGAGAGATACTCAAGCCTAAGCACTTTGCCATAAAGGCTCACGGTGATATCTATGAACTTATTCTTAACACTATCAGACAGAACAAAGGAGCTAGTCCTGTTCTATTAAAGGGCCATGCAGAAAACATGGAGTCATTAAAGGAGCATGGAGGCTATAAATACCTGCAGGATCTGTATGCAATGGCCACAGCTCTTCATATCAGAGTTATTAGAGATCATGCTTTATTAGTAAAAGATCTGTGGGAAAAAAAGACAGATAGTACAGCTGAATGCCTGTATTACCGAAAAGAGTAGTTCATCATAATGATACTCCAGTAAAAGACCTATTGGATGAACAGATTCAGAGGTTGTTTGAATTACACAGCACAGGACAGGAGAATACTTTATTGTATGTTAATACAGTCCTGAAGGAAGCAGTGGAGAATATAAAGCAAGCCTACGAGCGTCAAGGTATGGTAGGTATTGCTTCAGATATACCTGGTATTGATAATTTGATGGGTGGGTTGCACAAAGGTAATCTGGTTATTATAGCTGGTCGACCTGGTATGGGTAAGACAGCTTTGGCCACTAGCATAGCACATAACATATCCAAGAAGCATAGAGATACTGAAGGTGAAGAAGGTTCAGTAGTTGGGTTCTTCAGTCTTGAGATGTCTAGACATGAACTAATGTATAGGTTGATAGCTAAGGAATCATCCTTGGCTTGTTATAGGCTGAGACAGGGTGACATTACGGAGCATGAGTTTGTTAATCATGTGATGCCGGCCATGGAAAAGATAAATAATCTATCCTTGTATATTGATGATACAGCAGCTTTGACTATTGATAGTATTCACAGCAGAGCTCGTTATTTTCAGAGGACTCGCAACTTAGGTTTAATAGTAGTAGATTACTTACAATTGATACAGAGCCCTGAACATAAGAGGGGATTAAATAGAGTTATGGAAGTATCAGAGATTACTAAAGGACTAAAGAATATAGCCAAGGATCTTGATATTCCTGTAATTGCATTGTCCCAGTTATCAAGAAATGTAGAAGCAAGAGAAGATAAAAAGCCTTTGTTGTCTGACTTAAGAGATTCAGGATCTATCGAACAGGACGCAGATATAGTAGGCTTTGTGTATCGTGAAGAATACTACCTCAAGCAGAAGAACATATCTGAAGATAGTGGAAGATATGCAGAATGGCAAGAGAAGTTAGCGGAAGCACATAACAAGGCTGAGTTTATTGTAAGTAAGCACAGATACGGTCCAACCGGTAAGGCTATCTTGCACTTTGATCCAATTACCACTACGTTTTATGATATTGATAGTAACGATATACCTAGAAGGTAAGGAATGATATGTTTCCATTTAAGTTGAGTACTAACAAAACTGGTACGGTGTACTTGGGCATAGACCCTGCATTGTCCAATACAGGTGTCAGTATAATAAGTGCAGTGGGCGATAGGTATCGTCTGCTGCATAGTTATACCATTGTTGCACCAGTTACTCCTTCCTTGGATATTAAGTTGCATTACACCTACGCCAAGTTATGTAACAATATTAGTGAAGCATCGTACGTTGGTAGATGGGTATGGTGTGGAAACATGCTTTGTACATAGAAATTATAATGTAGCCTTAAAGTTAGGTATGATGCAGGGCTTAGTTAGTCTAGCCATGACCAGTAACAATCTGAAGAAGTTAATACGAGTTGCTCCCACTGAAATCAGAAAGACTATATTTCAACAGCCTCATGCTACCAAGGACGAAGTGAAGTCATTTATCCTACAAAAGGTAAAAGGTACAAATAAAAGCTTCAATAGTCATGTTATTGATGCCACAGCTGTAGCCTTATGTATTTCTCAGTTACCTCAGTGAAAGTATCCTTATACTTAAGTACACAGTGTAAGTAAGGATACTCAGCAGGGTGTTATACCCTAAATTGTCTTACACGTGCTGTATGGGGCTTAAAACGTCTTTTACGTACATTTGTCTATTTTACTACATCTTATGCTTGTGCTTGACAGTTAATCTCATCAATAGTAGTATTGTAGTGTTGATTTATTCGAATTAAGTCGAAAGGAGAAAGAACTATGAGTAATAAATTAAATTTACAAGACAGAATTGCAACTCTATATAAATTAATATATGCGGATGATAAGAAGATGGCAGAAGCAGACATTTCTCTGCAAGAGAGTCAGCGTCATTACGATAAGTATGAGAAATCGATTAAGCAACTTTATGCTTGGTTGTTAGAATGTGTAGTCTGTTGGGATCAAGCCAGAAAAAACATGATGCTAAATACAATCGTCTTTGCAATAACTTAACAATGACTGAATCAAAGTTAACAGCCAGTGAAAGAAATGAAATAATCCGTCAGATTAAATCATCCTTACCCGAGATGGAACAAGTGAGCACAGAGCGCCCATATTATCTATGAACAGTTCCTGCAGTATGAGTAAGTTAGGTAAGTTTATTGATAGCACAAAGAGTTATGGTAGGAACACCTCATTTATTTACAGAGTGTTTGATTAACGGTGTTTATGTGGTACTAAAGTACAAGAAAGGTGTATTGGTACAGATGGTATCCAAAGGTGACGGTGAATACGGCACAGACATTACCTTGCATGCAGCTTTTATACCTAGCATACCTAAGTCTATTCCCCTGGAAAAGGACCTAGAGGTTAGAGGTACATTATATCTACCCACCAGTTACAAAGTGGATCACAGATTTGTACAACGCAGTAAAATAGCAATAAGATTGTTGCGTGACAATATGCCTCAGGCTAAAACTACTCAACTGAAAGAGTTACAGTTTACTCCCCATGGATTAGTCAATGCTGAACAATATGATTGTTCTAAACAGTCAGATGTTGTTAGTCTATTGCGTAGGCTGACGTTTGATATGTTACCTGATCATTGCTATAGAGTATGCGAGCAGTCTGACTCCATTTATACATTCCTTGAATATATGAAGGCGGACAGAAAGAGTATACCCTGTGAAATAAATGGTATAGTTATTAAGGTGAATAATCTAGTGGTGCAAAGGCTGTTAGATCAGACTGACAACACACTTAATTGGGCACATGCTCTTAAGTTTTGTCCCTGTCCCATTGCTCAACTGTAGCGAATATAGTATGGAGACATGATGAAAAAGGGTAACCCCAGCCAATTGCTTTACTTATGCAAGACGGCACAGTACATAGGTCAAACCTAAGCGATGCTAATCTCATAAAGCTCTTGAATATTAAGAAGAGTTCAACAGTAGAAGTGGAACCAGTTTCATCACAACTAACAAGAATAAAGGTACACAATGACAAGTAACCAAGATAATAAAGTATTTTAGATATTAAACTTAAGTACTTCAGTGCATTTACAGCCAGTTACCATAGTGTGATTGGCTGTTTCAATGGGAAGCAAAAACAACTTACTAGGAGCAATTGAATAATACTTTAACTAAGTGTTTGAATTATCATAAGTTATCTATGGAGGATTATAATTTTAAATTATTAACTAACTTTGAATCACAGAGTTTCACTTATATTAAACAGCAATTAGATAAGAATGTTTCCTTGGAAGTATTAAAGAAAGAGTTTAATGGTAAGCAAACTCTAAAGGAAATAGCTGAACATATAAATACAGTAATCCTTAAGAAAACAAAGAAGTTACATCAGTCTTAGGTGGATATTTATAAGCAAAGCACCAAGCAGGAGTATAGCGGGTGCTACCTACTCTAAGCGATAAGTCATTTATCTTAACAACTACTCCATCCATCTCAAATGGTGCGTCAGTTCTATAGTTCAACATGGAAAGATAGAACTTTATTACCTCATCCTTATTTCTGCATAATTTATAACAATTACCAGGGCATTGAATCAAACCCTAACTTACGTGTAAATTCTATAATCTCCACTTGTGTCCGCAAGTTATAGTTCTGTGAATTAACTACACCATAAGGTGTAAAACGTAAATCTTTCATATGTTTGATTCTTGATTGAGGTACTTTAGTATTGAATAGTCCGCTAGCTGAATCACGTAAGCTTCTGCCGGGACCAATATTATAATTAGACGGAAAGTATATTTCACCTCTAATTTCTATATCTTCTTTTATATCGATTGTCTTAGGAATACTATTTATTTGATGAACATGTACAGTAACATCCCTACCCTTTTTACCGTTACCACGAGTTATTCCTTGTACCAAGCGTCCGTTCTTATATCTTAATGACATGGACAAACCGTCGATTTTACATTCAACGATCATCTCATTAATTTTTGGATATGCTCTAAGAAAAGCCATTAAGCTTTGTTCTTGATATGATCCTATATAACTCAACATAGTACAGTATGATCTACGCTTATTGTATTTCTAGGTAATGAACTTCCTACTTTTCTCCCAGTGCTTTTAACTACGTTGGGTCCTAGCTTTTCTTCTAGTTTTCTTAGCCTTACCCAAAGTTCATCATATATCTCATCATCCACTAAACTTACGCTGTGTACATAATAAGATTTATCAAGATACATAATGCATCGTAAAAATCCATTCATGAATTTGTTTTTGATTCACAGTTTGATCAGATTCGTGAATCAATGTCATGGTCTTGTTAAATTTAGACCGCAACAATTCACAATATCTCTCATTATTTAATCTCCCTAACTCGATATGTCTATATAAAGAAAACCGCCACCCTAACCCCTGTAAGGTGACGGTTTGGTTACTCCTCTTGCGTTCTATCAACGTTATGTTTGGTTGATCTGGTATTAACAAATAAGAAGTGTTATACTTATATCTTTCGACTTGTTTACCATTCTTATCGAACACTTTTAATATCCCGTTTGACTTTCTCATTTAAATATCTCCTCGTTAATTGTTTATCTTGTATATACTATAACCCACTTTTACCCTTCGTCAAGAGAAATTATAAAAAAATATTAATGTTAAAGAAATGCAGTAATACCACGTACTTTACGACATTATAGACTGTTAATATAGGAAATATTATATCTTTATTTATCAAAATATAAGCTACAATATTAAAGATCTTATTATTCAACCGCAGCCAGTAGAAGTGCCGCAGCTAAAGCAAGATTCCTCCTTTTCTTTAGTTGGTGTGTCCCACTTCCATTTTACACTCAACGGTTGAGATAACTTACAACCGTCACGATAAAGAGCATTTGCTTTTAATCCTAACTGCCATGATAGAAGATAGGAGGACTTACAATCATCTATAGTCTTATCGTTTGGCATATTAATGGTCTTAGATATGGCACCGGAGATAAAGCTTTGTGCTGCTGCCATCATACGGATATGACTGCACGTACTTAAATAACGTACACCAAACTTACCGCATTTACTGGCACAATCAAACACGGACAAATGAAAAGTCTTTTATATGAGGTGCATCTTCAATAGTATGATGTTCTTTTATATAATTACATATATCTTCGGTTTGATTCACTTTATATCCTAATGATTTTAATGCTTGAGGTATTGCTTGATTCACTATATTAAAATATCCTCCACCCACTAGTTTCTTAAATTTGACTAAGGCAAAATCAGGTTCGATACCAGTAGTATCACAACCTAATAATAGACCAATTGTACCAGTAGGTGCTATTACTGTTGTCTGTGCATTACGGAATCCATATTTACTACCTAATTCTAACGTTTGTTTCAGATTTCATTACCAGCATCCAATAGTTTTATATCAGTACAAGTAGCTCTACCAATAGGCATGGGAGGAATACTCAATCCTTCGTAATCATTTACACTGGTCTTACCTAATGCTGCTGTCTGATGATTGCGTATTACTCTCAACATATCTTCTTTATTCTCCTCGAATCCAGCAAAAGGTCCCAGTTCCTTAGCCATTAAGGCTGATGTGTGATAGGCCACCCTGTAAGGAACGAAGTTATTGCTCCACATAGAGATCTAGATTTGTTGGTGTCATAAGGCATACCCCATCGCATCAACAAACTGCCTAGGTTAGCATATCCCAATCCAAGTGTACGAAACTTATAGGACATCAGAGCTATAGCCGGGGATGGGAATTGTGCCATGGTAACAGATATCTCAGTACCATAGTCCATAGACGGATAGCATGTTCAAACTTCTCGATATCAATAGTTTTGTTCGACTGTAGGAATTTGATTAGATTGATAGATGCTAGGTTACATGCTGTGTCATCTAGAAACATATATTCAGAGCATGGGTTTGATCCATTTATGCGTCCACTTTTAGGACAAGTATGCCATTCATTAATCGTGGTATCGAATTGCAATCCTGGATCTGCACATTCCCAAGCTGCTGTAGCTATGTTCTCCCATATTTCCTTAGCAGGCAATGTTTTGACAACTTTACCAGTTGTTCTTTCTTTTAGGTCCCAATCCTTTGTTTTTTAGTACACGTTCAAGAAAGTCATTGGTTACACGTACAGAGTTATTGGAATTCTGTCCTGATACTGTCCCATAGGCTTCACCTGTAAAGTCAGTATCTAGATCTACAAAGGAATAAGTCCTTACTCCTTGTTCCAGCAAGACTGACAGCTTTCTGTATCATATTATCCTCTATTCCAACATCTTCAGCTTCTCTTGTTTCATTATTTATCGCTGACCATGAGTTTTTATGTACTGCATCCATAATACGATTCAAGTGTTTATCATACAACTTGCTACCTGTAACTAAAGCAGCTACCTTCTGCTCTTCTCTAGTCTTCCAGTTGATAAACTCTATTATCTCCGGATGATCCACATCTACGATGACCATCTTTGCTGCTCTTCTAGTAGTACCTCCAGACTTTATGGCTCCTGCTGCAGAATCTCCTATCTTTAAGAAACTTAGCAACCCTGATGAAGCACCTCCGCCAGACAGGCTTTCGTTTTCACCTCTTACATTGGAAAAGTTACTACCTGTTCCAGATCCGTACTTAAATACTCTAGCTTCTCTAGTCCATAGATCCATGATACCACCATGATTCACTAGATCATCTTCCACAGACTGAATAAAGCATGCGTGAGGTTGAGGTCTTTCATATGCACTGGAAGATTTGACAACTTTTCCAGTGTCAGGGTTCACATAGTAATGACCTTGTGCAGGTCCTGTAATACCATAGGCCCAATGCAATCCCGTATTAAACCATTGAGGAGAATTGGGAGCAGCTATTTGATGACACAACATATAACGTATTTCATCAAAGAATATTTTTAGCTTGCACCACATTATTAAAGTAGGCATTTAGCCATCCCCAATAGGTCCAAGCACCTGCCAATCTGTCGAAGACTTGACGAGCATCTGTTTCACCAACATATCTTTCTTCTTCCAGTAACTTGCTTAATTCCTCTTCGTCTGCAACATGCTTCTGTAGCCATGCGGGCACATTAGCTTCATCCACTCTAGTTAATATGGCCGGTACTCCAGCTTTACGGAAATATTTCTGTGCTAATATCGCAAGATATCTGTGACCAGAATTCAGGTACCACTAACTTATCCATGAGAAATACAGTCTTACCAGAGACATCCTTAACGACGCTTTTAGTTTCTTTCCATTCACAGCCGTCATAGGGATCTGTTAATTTCTTTGTGTATATTCTCTGCATAAAGTCTTTATTCTTCTTTTCATCTTGGCCTCCTATCAACCACATTGCCCCACTTTTAGGGTCATCCATTTTTCTCATCTTTATGTATATAAATGTTCCGCCACCTTTCCAGTCAACGTCCTTAGAAATACCACCTCGCTCACCCTTGATAACAGCTTCCATACGTTTCTTAGTAATATGCTTAACGAAGTTACCATCGTCTATGGCTATCCATTGTCTACCTGTCTTATGAGCAACAGCAGCAGTAGTTCCACTACCAGCAAAGAAGTCCATCACTAAATCTCCTTTGTTAGTAGTTAGATCAACTACGTGTTGAATCAATTCCTCGGGCTTAGGATTATCAAAGGCTCTATGACCGAACATAGCACTAAGGTGTCTAGTTCCTAATCCACTATAAACTTCCACTATAGATCTGGGTGGTGAAAAAGTAGTTACTTCAAGTTTATTACCCTTCATATTACTTACATCACCCACATATACTTTACGTCTGACTATATAGTTACCAGTAATAAGTACCAAATGCTTATTAGCGTTGAATTTTCCTTACTCACGACCAACTTCCAAGCTTCTTACCTTTCTTGGGTGGTCTGATTATCTCGGTGTAACCTTGGGAAACAAGATTAGTACTGTCTGAATATACTTCTTTTTCAATCTCAGTTGTACCAATTTTTTTCTTATCGTAGTCATCATAGGCAATAAAGTTTTTAGTGTTCTTATTGTAATAGATGCTACAACCTAAAGTTGGTCTGGTCTGAAGGTTAGTCGTAACATGGCCTGATGTCATGGAGCTTCCTAGATAATAGTGACCATGTTCATCTTCTAACATTCTCTTAACACTTACTTGCTTAACTTTTAACTCAGGCTTTACCTTATTGTAATAAACTAACATATATTCATGGTTTTTCTGTATGCCTTTGACATCATTCAAAGCATTAGCCTTACCCATATCATAGTGGTTAGCGCATTGGATCTACCGAAGATTTCATCCATTATAACTTTTAGATAGGCCTGTTCATTATCATCACAACTGGCAAATATGATTCCATCATCCCGTAGAAAATCCTTGGCCAATCTCAGTCTGATCCTCATGAATCTTTGCCACTCATCATGATCATAATCATCTTTATAACGAAGATCCTTATTACCTGTATTATAGGGTGGATCAATATAAATCAACTTTACTTTTTCCTTGAATGCTCCTTTTAGAGACTGAAGAGCATCATAGTTATCAGCTTTGATTAATAAATTGTCGATAATGTTGTTATTTTCATCACGATTGAAACGCTTAAATTCCGTGTCCTTCTTTTTACCAACTACTTGAAACTCTTATGTGTGGTTTTGTTCAAGGATATCACCTAGTTTTCCAGATGCTGTTCCATCAGTATTCTTCGTATCTTCCAATGTTTTATGCAGCTGATTATAACTCAACTTTATATCTTCTAATAAATCGAATGTTTGATTCATAGATTTATCTACGATTCTAGTACTGGATGTTCTATCTCTTATCTTATTTAATAGTGTATTCAGCTGACGATTCTTATCTTTTAATTCGTCGTAAACGATCTGTTTTACCATGATATACTCCTTTTATAAAAATTGCGGAAGAAGGATTTGCACCTCCGATCTCTAGGTTATGAGTCTAGTGAGTTTCTACTTCATTCCGCTATTTGCTAGTTAGAGTAATAATATAACATGTATAAAATAGAAGTGCAATAGCTGAATGACTACTTTATGCCATTATGTAAAATATCTTGAATTGTCTTCAGTTGAGAATATTTAGTGCGATTTAACACCGGAACATTGTGCTCCTTTAATATACGATCATATATTCTGAAACATCTCTCTAGTAAGTAATGCTGATCCACACTTTTATAATAAGCTCTAGTTATAACGTAATATAAGTAGTCCAGTTCAGTGCGGGCAATATCCACTTCACTCATTTCACCGGGTTGTAGATTCATCGCAAACTCCTTCTCTTATTCTTGGATCACCCCATGGATGATGGGTTATTTCTCTCAACAATCTTAGCATTTGTCATATTGTTATGTAATAACGATGTTATTCCTTTATATTCTTTATTAAAGCTCCGGTTTGATTCACTGTCTCTTAAGTAGAATCTCTGGTAACATCCAGTAATATTAAGACTGTATTTATATTTGGCTAAACTTAGACTTTCTTTTAATTTCTTCAGTCCGCCTAGTCTTGATATATGCTTACTAAATTTTCTCAATATGGGTGCTTTTTATTCATCTGATCTACTAACATATTGATTAGACTAATACATTCTTTCTCAACTATTTTGTTAGCACAATCAATGCAGCAAGTACTTTGTTTTGCAGTACATTCGCAAGTGTTTGTTAAGTCTGTGCCGATCATATAATATCTCCTTCCTTTTATGAATGAGTCTTATTATACAACGTTTTATATATATTGTCAATCATATGACTCGGTTTGATTCACTGTATTTTATATGTTATTATGTGACCAACTTTACAGTTATGTGTGGTGAAGATACGACATGACTCTGTTGGAACCACACGAACATCTCCTTCTTCAATGTGAATAGATGGTCACAATATATTGTCGTATAACATGAAGAAAATCTTTCCAGTATTATTAAATAAGTCATATATATATTTGGTTTTAATCACATTATGTGTTACACTAATATTGTATCAGTTTTATCGCTGATATATAAACAAAGTGTAGTAGTGATTTTAACCTTTGTTTCTCCTTTTATAACCGCCTGTGCTCAAGCGCGGGCGGATTGCATCGGCGGAGCTCTACCCATCGAAGATCGTTGGTATCATTGGGTTCCTGCCTACCCCCCCCTAGAGACCCAATGTTTAAGCCATGTTCCGGATGCATATCGGGCAGGTGCCCTCGGAAACCCAATGGTGGAGCCACTTATCCCCCATGTCGTTTAACCTAATAGTGAAGCCATGTTCTGAAGTGGGCTAGAAACCCAATAGTGAAGCCATCCCCGGGGCCATGCCTCAGGAGCCCAATGTTTAAGCCATCTTTCAGGCCTCAGAAACCTAAGGGTGGGGCCACTTTCAAGCGGGCTAGAAACCCAATAGTGAAGCCATCTTTCGATGCCTCG
>JAFMSR010000854.1:0-39550 GCA_022818135.1 Saxidomus purpurata | reverse complement strand
AGCACGAGTTTGATCCGACCTCAACGAGCCAATCCGGCTTATGGATCACATTACTATACTAATAACCCTTTTATTATATACCATTTGACACTTGTCTGCGCGATAAACTAAATTAAAATGACATACTAAGCATACAATTGAAGAAAAACCCTTTTTAGCGTGAAATATACGTAGTGTGCGACGTCAGTTTATTGACGTCATCGTATAAACAAATAGTAACGACCCAGTCAAAAGCGACGTTATTAATGTCATGTACATTTGTGGGCCAATTGAATGCACTCTTACAAATTATGCTGCGCTATTTGTATTGCACGTACATACAATACGGAATTTTTTTCTGTCAGGCCGTATTTGATGGTTGAATATAGGCTGTATTTTGACAGAATATTTATAGGTATATAATAAAACTTCATACAATGGTCAAGCACATTGAGAGGAAATGCAGTGCACAAGAACCATAACTCTTTCTAGACTCATTACAGAGTTATTGCCCTTTGTTACTTTTCCTTGTCTGGAGCATTACTTGAAAACTACTGGTTGGAATTCAATACAATTTCATACAATAGTCTAGCACAATGAGAGGAAGTGCAGTGTACTATAACCATAGCTCTGTCTTGAGTTATTACAGAATTATTGCCTTTTCTGATCGATGATTGTCCGTCGTCCGTCAACATTTTGATTCAAATGACATCTCCTCTGAAACCTCTAGGCCAATGTTGATAAAACTATGCAGGAATGTTCCTTGCATGAAGCTCTACCAAAATTTTTCAAAGAATTCCATTCCATGCATAACTCTGGTTGCTATGGCAGAAAATAGGAAAAACTTTAAAAATCTTCTTCTCTGAAACCACAAGGCCTAGAGCTTAGATATTTGGCATGTAGCATTGTCTAGTGGACCTCTACCAAGATTGTTCAAATTATGACCCCCGGGTCAAAATTGACCCCGCGCGGGTGGGCCCTTAGTTTTTGTATAGGAATATATAGGGAAAACTTTAAAAATCTTCTTCTCTGAAACTACAAGGCCTAGAGCTAAGATATTTGGCATGTAGCATTGTCTAGTAGACCTCTACCAAGAATGTTCAAATTATGACCCCCGGGTCAAAATTGACCCCGCACCGGGGGTCACTTAGTTTTGCATAGGAATATATAGGAAAAACTTAAAAAATCTTCTTCTCTGAAACCACAAGGCCTAGAGCTTAGATATTTGGCATGTAGCATTGGCTAGTGGACTTCTACCAATATTTTTCAAATTATGAGCCCCGGGTCAAAATTGACCCCGCCCCGGGGGTCACTTAGTTTTGCATAGGAATATATAGGAAAAACTTTAAAAATCTTCTTCTCTGAAACCACAAGGCGTAGAGCTTAGATATTTGGCATGTAGCATTGGCTAGTGGACCTCTACCAAGATTGTTCAAATTATGACCCCCGGATCAAAATTGACCCTGCACCCTATGGTAAGTGACATCATTATAATTTAAACAGAATTTTATTTCGTGCTTTAACGTGCATCAGGTGTTCTGACTTTAGACAATAATGTATATTATTTTCAGACAAGGATTTAGAATTCGGTATACAATTTATGTTCTTTCAGGATTAAATTTGAATATCATACTCATATATCAGTCACTTTAACATCATACTATTATTCATTATTTCATTATATTTTATCATTTGATTTTCATACACTTTCATCAGAAAAACAAGCGTTTCATATATTGTATACGGATACGTGACTTACCACACTTGGGGTACATCATAGTTTGGGTACATCTTGGGTTGGATACATCATGACTTTAAGCAGTTTTAATTAATTTCATAAATTTCAACTTAAACACTAAAATTAGAAATTATTTATATTTAATCGAATGCAAATTTTAGAATGCAATTAACGACCCCCGATCACTTTATATTTAATCGTACAAATTATATAGAAAAAAGAACTAGAGTTTGTTTTTAACACAAAACAAACAATATCAACAATAATACTTTATTCGGCATCAAATATTACATAACATTTATAGCCGACAAAATACATATATTAAACATACGTGATGTACTAAGTGTTCATTTCATAGATTTTAAACAATGCATAATAATACAGCAGAGTGTTTACAGAGAAATGTTCAAGAACTCAATATAAACTTAAAATAATACATAAATGGCTTACTGTATTTCTTCTATTTCCTTAAAAGCAAAATATAGATATTTCGATAAGTTATTAAGTGTTTTCGCATTTTTTGAAGATAGCAACAATTGTAACTTTTGTAATGTTGGCCAATGGCAAAAATAAGGCTTAAAATACTGTCTACGTAATGTATAATACTTCGGACAGACTAGCAAAAAGTGAAATTCATTTTCTATTAAATTCATATTACAGTGTCTACATGTTCTTTCTTCCCTAGGTGTATTCGTGTGCCTACCTTTTTCAATTTCCAAATTGTGAGATGATAGTCTAAATTTTGTCAATGCAATTCTATATTTATTTATATTTACATGTTTTAAATATTCTTCAAATTCGAATTCATGCTTATATAGGCTATATGTTTCGAGTCTACTGGAATTGTTTATATTGGCATACCATCCTTGTTTATATATATCTAATATTCTAGTTTTAATTATATTAAAGTTAATCAAATTATTCACATTGTCCTGATTAATCCATAAGTTTGGCATTCCAATCTCATTTAAAATAGTTTTAACTTGAAAAGCCCAATTATTTCCGTTATATGATATATTATTAGTAGCATCTTGTTTAAGCACATTATACATGCGTTTTAATAGGAATGTATTATCTAGTTTTAATATCTTTAACCAGTATCTAATTATTATTATTTTACGCTGGATTTTCATGGGATGTCTTCCCAGTTCGCCGTAAAGACCGTCAAGATTCGTTGACTTTCTTACGGTTAGAATTTTTCTAAGAAATTTGCAGTGTATTAATTCTATGTTTTTTGCCTTCGTTATAGCCAATGATTTCTGCTCCATAGTTGAGTATTGATCCTACTAAGCTATCAAATAATTGACATTTTATAGGGATATACATTTCTAATTGATTAAATACGATAAACAAATTATGTAATGCATATAACGCATGTTGAGCAAGTTTCTTTTGTGTTCGATTCCAATGTCCGTTTTTAAACAAATTTATACCGAGATATTTAAAGAATTTTACATTTTCTAGTATAATGTTGTTATATGTAAAATTGTATGTTGTATGTCTTCCTAATTCGAAGATCATGATTTTCGTTTTATTAGTGTTAATTTTTAAACCCCATGTTACACAATAATTATAGAGATCATTCAGCATTGCTTGAAGTGCTTCCGGCTCATGCGCAAACAACACAGCATCGTCCGCAAATAGTATTAAGAATATCTTAATCTCATCTATAGTGAACAAACCGTTTATATCATCATTAATATTGTTTAAAAGATCGTTTACAAAGAATAAAAATAAAAGACTTGAGCTCGGGTCTCCTTGTTTGGCACCAATGTTTGACTCGAAAAAGGATGATGTGTTTTGTTTATACCTGACTGCGGCTTTGACGGATTTATACATATTTCTTATGGCATTTACGAATTTTGAACTGACTTGTTCCATTATCAATTTTTGAAAAATAAATGATCTATTTAGGGTATCAAAACACTTTTCAAAATCGATGAAACAACAATACAGCTTTTTATGAGAAGATAGTGTTTTTGCAATAATTGCATGTAGTAAAAATACACAGTCAACAGTCGATTTCCCTTTTTGAAAGCCAAACTGATTGTCTATGATTTTCTCGTGTTTAATGGACCATTTAGTGAGTCTATTTAATAGTATGTGAGAATAAATTTTAGCTATTATATTAATTAGAGTTATTCCTCTATAGTTTTTTGCTTCTTCTGCATTCCCGCCTTTAAAAATAGGAACTATTATACCTTCTCCCCAGCTATCCGGATACCTTCCGGTTTCAAAAATCTTATTAAACAGTTTATACATGAATGGAGAAATCACATGAAAAGAATGTTTGAATACTTCTGCTACTAAGCCGTCTATTCCACTGCTTTTGTTATTGTTTTGAGAGAAAACAGCACTTTCGATTTCTGCGAAAGTTATTGTTTTATCTAAATCTTCGTCATGTGTTGACATATTATTTGTATTAGTATATTCATTTGTTGTATCACCACTATATAAAGTTTTAAAATGGTCATATAAATTACTTATATTCAGATCTACCGCAGATGCAGGCGTGTTAGCATACTGTCCTTTAATTTTCTTCCAAAACTTTTTAGGCTGTGATTTACTTAGAGCGGATAGTTCCTTTTTTTCTTTTATTTTATATTTAGTCTTATGTATCCGTTTTACGCGGTTATAATATGATTTCGAATTTATATAGGTCTCTCTCATTGTAGCATTAGTTTTATTTCTTAAAAATGCATTTCTGGACTTTTTAAAGTGCTTTCTAGCAGAAAAACATTCGGCATTGAACCAAGGCTTTTTGTTCGAATGTATTTTGTTATTTTTTAACTTTCGCGAACATCCAAAGACTTTTTGGGAACAATAATTTAAGGTATTTATAAAAGAATCCGTAATATCAACGAGATCGTCACTGTTGTTTAACCTGTCCGTTAGTTTGTCAAAATTGTGTTTTTCATTCATCAAAATTTGATGAAAATCATTTATTTTACATTCATCCCATTTTAAAAAAGTTTCTGATTTATGTGTATCATCACTTAGTGTCTTTTGGGGCTGTTTGCCCAAAAGATTAAATGTAACACCGGAATGATCAGAAAATTCATTCGGATCGAGTATACAAAAGTTAGATATACATTGAAAATCATTGATATTTAATATCAGGTAGTCAACTACGCTTGAACCATTTAAGGAATGATAAGTAAATTCACCTATGTCTAGGTCATTATACAATCGAGAATTACCTATAACAAAAGAAGTAGACTGACAAAGTTCAATCAAGCGTCTACCGTGGCTATCGGTCACGTGATCTTTAGAAACACGTGGAGGTATATTTACATTGTTTGACAGATCGTTGTCGTTATCAATATAAATGTCAAAATCTAAAATGTCTGACAAGTTTGAAGTTCTACTATTTAGATCTAAAACACTATGTGGGGAGACATAATTAATGATTTAACTGTATTCAATTAACTTTAAAACAATAGACTGATGTATGCCTATAATTCGTATTTATGTCCCTTCTTCACGACGTGTTGCCTGAAAGCCTTAATTATTTATTGCAACATCCAGAGTGTCCACTGGCTTTGAACTCATTAGAAAAGTACTAGAAGAATATATTTAATATTTTTTCATTTATTTTACCAAAACCATCAAATATTTTAAACCTTTTATAACTAGATTTATATTAAAAGACTATATACAGTTATGTATTTAATACCTTTAATAGACTTGTACCTCTGAAGATTTTAAAAAAGTAAATTCGTACCCGTTTCCTGTTATAAGCTGGAAAGTCATTCTAAAATCACTGTATCCAGATACCTCAACGTTGTAAATTTGGATGCCTTTAAACCCTTCGCTGGCAGTTAATGTGGCCGGAGGGTTAAATGAAACATAGAGTCTGACTGGTGTCCCAATATCTATTGGTGGGGTTAGATCGGCACCAGTATTGTCGACGAGTTTAGCCGCAATGGTATTTGAGACCGCTGTCACAGAAGTAGCCGTTAAAGTGTTCCTACAGGAAAGGATTATTATACATAATACAGCGCTTATATCTTATATATCTATTAACCTTGCCATAGTTGATGTAAAAACTCAGTAATCATCTATACATGTAAATATCTACTAAAATGACATTTCATGACAATGCAAATGTACATATTGTGGCTTATCTTCTTCAAAAAATATGTATATTTCTTGTTTTGTTTTCATAAAGGTTAGATGTCTATATAATCTTATGTTTAAATGAAGTTGCTGAGGTTACACCCTACCGTGTGTTTTCTTTAAACGTACACCTAACATTATGTTGAAGTTAACTGTTTTTATATAAATTAATATAAGATCTCTGGAGAAAAGGGATTGTTCTGCAGTCATTTATGCTAATTAATGTCTGAGCAATGTTTATACAATTATATCAGTGTATAAAGCTTTAATGGGGGACGTGGTTGTCCTATGAACACCGCTAAAACGGATAATAATTCTTAATTTTTGAGCTGTATGACTAAGTCCAGCAGTGCTCATGCAGACGATTTTGGCGAAATAAAACAAATAAACTGTTCTAATAGACTCGGAGGTAATTTTAGCACCATTTGCAATGATTACTGGTTAATCTGTTTTCACTATGACTGATAGCATAAAAACGTGTTTATTTTACACAGAGGACCAGTCGTCTGATATTGAAACTTACAGAACAGTATTGCCGCTGCCAAGATCCTGCACAGGAATAAGTGCTGCTGGATCACAATCGCCGTTATTAAGAATGTCAGTAGCAAGTGTAAATTCAGTATTCTGTTGTCTGACAACATGGACTGTGTAGACGGGAGGATCTCCAGCCTGAAATAAAATAATAGCATTATGTCATTTACTTACAGAATAAAACAAAATCTGAACACGCCTATAAAAGTTTATGACTAAATATAATACGGTCGCCATTTCTTTTGTACAAACAAAGAAGAAACACAACTGTGATTTAACACTTTCGGACATTCAAAAAAAATTGACCCGTCTTGTCAGTTCAACAATGACACATGTTTTGCATTCTAACACGATCAGCGCATTTTATTTTAAACGCAAAAAAAAGAGATAATTTTAGAAGAATATGACAGCCATGGGTGGACTTCTAACTCCAATACTTCTGACGTTGAACTTCTAATTTCTATTTCTTCCAACCTCTTACTTATAGAAGATATTTTGGTTCAAGTTCTGCATGCATGTATATCAGTAACCACTGATATGACTGATTTAAAACTTCAGTGAAGCCTGCAGAGCTATCAAACATTCAAGTTACATAGCTCTTGTTTGAAATTAATTTGAATTAGAGATTGTTTTTCACGAGAAACATATGTCCCCCACACCTTTGACCTTGACCTTTCATCTAGTGACCCTAAATTATAATATGCACAACTAGACTTCATACTGATTTTTCCTGCAAAGTTTTATGAAAATACAACAAGGGGTATTGGCACATTGACAAGAATTTCTGAAAAACATATGTCTCCCACACCTATGACCTTGACCTTTATCCTAGTGACCCCAAGTTATAATATGCACAACTAGACTTCATACTGATACTTGCCGCATATATTTATGAAAATCCAGAAAGGGGTATAAGAGGATTTGTCCGGACAAACTTTGTGACAGACAGACTGGCAGACAAACAGCACAAAACAATAGATCTCCACATGACTTCGTGGTGGGAGACAGTGGTGGGAAACATAATAAGAAAGTTTTTAACTTTGAAAAATTTGCGTAAGTATTTCATGCATGCTTAAGTTATGTTCATATCTAAGTAATCACAAAGTTTCAAGTTTTATTTCTACCAAGGCATATAATATGCATAAGGTATGAAACAATACCTAATACATCTATGAACCAGTCAATTCTGATATGACTCATGATTGTGTCTCTATATACAAAGAGTAGAGCAATAATGTTTTATTATGCCATAAACAACGCGGGAAACAATATGCCGTCAAAATGACGTCATATTGTGCCGCATGACGTTAAATAAATATCCATGTAGAAAATAACGCTTTGCATCTATTCACCTTTTGTAATATCTAGTCATGTTAGAATAATAAAAGCCTTTTTAGCGTTGTTATCGCCTAATAAACAACTCTTTGTCGTTCTGATGCACAGATAAAAACCACTAAAGCCTCAAGCCTTCGTTGTTAGTTACTGTGTATCAGTACTCCAAATCATTGTTTATTAAACGGTGAACACCGCTGGAACAGATATTATTTCAGAAATAAAGAATTAAGTTAAATTTGATCAATGGCCAAGTGCAAATGATAACTTCAAGTTTGTGAGTACTGGGTCTTGTAAAATAATAACTATTTTTTAAAACATTTCTACGAGAAATATTCAAAAAATCACATCGAAATAAGTAATGAAATATATTTCTAAAACAATTTTAGCACAAAGATGACAAAGTCTTAGCTTCCGTTCAATATTCAAATGTCTACCTTTTTCAATAGTCATACAAATATTTTTGCTCGAAATTTGCATTGATGTTTACTCACACTACAAGGTAACCAGTTCTATTGGGCTCATTTGAAACAACAAGAAACTGTTAACGGGTATCAGTCTTGAACATAACAAATGACCATACTACAGTTATTTATATTTAGTTTTAGCAATGTTAAGCCTTTCTCATAGAAATGTTTTAAATGTACAATCAAAGTCGGTTTCAAATAGTCGACCGTGCTGTCATCTCACATCTCTTATTATACCCTTATATTAAATTGTCATCCCTCGTTACATCATTACTTCTCATTTCTCTACTTCTAACTTCCTTACTTCTAACTTCCTTACTCATACTTATAACTTCTTTACCTCTATCTTTCTTACTTCTATCTTTCTTACTTCTAACTTCCATTCTTCCTATATGAAGTAAGGAAGTTAGAAGTAGGAAGTAAAGGAAAATTGAAGTAAGGAACTTATAAGTACTGAAATTAGAAATTCGAAGTCAGAAGTATTAAAGTTAGATGTCCCTCCAGAGCTTCCATAGTAGTAATATCCGTGCATTGTTCTTGATCTAACGTTTAACGTGAAAACATTTAACGGGCTGAAGTCTACTGTTTTTTAACAAATGTTTCTGTTCGCTTAAACCTTCACTGGTTCATCTTTTCTGACATACTTGTTTGTATTGTTGGTGTTATAGTGATTACCATAATGAGACCTACCGAAGTTACGAAGCAGTTTGATGTTGCTATGGTTGGAGAAATCTGTAGTCCTGTGTTCAAGTCGACAATGATGACCAGCTCATTTACAAGTACTGAGTCCTCAGTAATTTGGCTGGATTTGCAGCCATTTGTTTCTGAATCCGCGATGTTTATAGCCTCAATCTGCTGGGCTGTTCCATCTACCACATTTCTAAATCTAAACGTCAGTTGATCTTCTGCAGTGTTTTTGTTGCAGTACAATTCGACTTAAAAAGAAAGTAATTCAAATGTTATAAAATAAATGTAATAGAAATATATATACAATAATATATAACAGATACGTGTTATTAGGCCAAACTGAAATAAATAAATGTGTTTCCGGTCTCCTTGCCAAAAAAAGTCAACAAGATCGATCAGCAATTTATTTATTTTTTTGACTTTTTTGGTTTAAAAACGCTTGCTATTTGGTCTTTTTGATCATTTCTTTATTAAAAAAATTGTGGTCGGCATTAAAAAAGGTTTGGTCGGGAGACCGGAAACATACATACATATATGTATATAGAAAGATATTTTTAAGCTTTACTATTGAAACAGTGCGCATACAGCTTCATTGTGGATATTTAATGAAGTCTCATCATGCAACTCCACGGTAGTTAGAGACCGGAAGTGAAAGAAAAACAAGAGGGCCAAGACGGCCCTATATCGCTCACCTGGCTAGCATTGGCTATAATACAAGGTCATCAATACCAGAAAGATACCTACCAAGTATATAAGTGCTATTCCACGTCGTTTCCGAGAAGATTTTTAAAGTTTTCCCTAAAGAATTCTATTTTAAATCAAGTGACCCCGGGCAGGGTCAGTTTTGACCTAGGGTCATAATTTGAACAATCTTGATAAAGCTCATCTAGGCAATGATATATGCCAAATATCTAAGCTCTAGGCCTTCTGGTTTCAGGGATGAATATTTTTAAAGTGCATGCAATGTGAAGAAGGGTATTATATGAACAAGTTTTCCAATTGTCTAAGTGAAAGCTTTGATAGTTTCCATGTAAGTGACCTAAACGTAAAACTTAACAAACGCCGCCGACGACGACAATCAAGTGACGACAATAGCTCGTCATTTTTTTTTTTTCAAAAATTAGACGAGCTAATAAAACGCATTTTAACACCGGGTTTCTCCATTTTTGATCACTCTCCTCTTGATTGAGGGCCTTTTAATGCAGTATAATGACAACAACAAACATATACATACATTGAGGGGATACGTCATTTTCTTACAATATCGAGCGCAAAAAATGGGCAAAAGAAAGATAAATGAAATTGTTTCTGAAGACCAGTCATTCGCGATCATTTTTCGCATCGCTATATCCGGTAAGCGTTTAATTTGTTTCTATACTGTGCGACTGTGACGACGATGATATATGCAATTTGTTAGTAGATATAATTTTTGGCCTGGGGACGCTGCATGTCAAGGCCCAGTGAACGGTTTCACCGATTACAACTACAAGGTAACCTAGAATCATTTTCGGTTTTCTCTGTTATACACATTGTACAGTACTGTATTTATATTTCATTGCTGGTATTGCTTTGTTTACTTCTGTTTCAAGGTCTTGTCCTTGGTACACAATCATTTTCGATCCACATCATCAGATCATATCGCTTGAAGTTGCACAAAGCGCAGATCGAATTATTTTTATTGGTTTAAACAATTTATAATGTTGACTATGTGATTATTTTTCATTTAACGTGCGTTTTATAATAAAACAAATTTCCCTGCCACCCGTATAATTGTGAATCATTCATTCTGTGTCATATATTGAATTTCGTCCTCTGCACATTTCGACCCGCGCTTTAGGTAAGGTTCAGCGCAAAACACGTAGGTCAAAAGTTGTTTTTCGGGGAGTTAACCTATAGCCCCCAGACCTTCAGCGCTCACAGCGTTTTGATTATAACTTTAGTATGAGAATTGAGAATGACTGCAAAAATTGCCAGTCGGATCATGATCACAAAACAACCCCTTCGGGATCGGCAGTCTTGATCACGTGATCGCTTGTGTATAAATAATATGCAAGTTCCGATATAAAAATAGACTGAGTAACTCGGTTACTGGCGGGAAATATGATAACCTCTCCCTATACGGGACTTTACGTATAGACATATCTTCCAAACAGCCATAAAACATGTATAGTTAGATCTTAAAATAATAAATAGTAAAACTAATTCTACCTTTGCGAACACTGATCATATTTGATATTCAGTCAGTAGATTTTTTCAGTGCACACCCTTTGAGCAACTAATGGCACACTCCATATTGAGAGAGGACATGTACTTTTAAATTCAATATAATATATAGAGGATAATTGTTGGTTTTAGTTAATATCACGTCATAATTTCACCGACTGGGCACCAAAAGTGATATTTTTATTTAAAATAACTACTTTTGGTGTTCACGGGTGAAATGAACGTGATTTTACACCGATACCAACAATTTTTCTGTTTATTTTATGGTTAAATCTCTACTTTTGTTGAGTTT
Organism: Saxidomus purpurata; assembly: GCA_022818135.1. Taxonomy (NCBI): domain Eukaryota; kingdom Metazoa; phylum Mollusca; class Bivalvia; order Venerida; family Veneridae; genus Saxidomus; species Saxidomus purpurata. The sequence continues at coordinate 28,182 of JAFMSR010000854.1, read as the reverse complement.
GTTTCTCTAAAATATCGAAATTCGCTGGAAACGTCATCGTCGCATGGTCTCCAGCATTAACTTTTTGACGTTAATCCAGGTTAAAGATTGCAAAAACAGTGAAAATAAAAATGGTAATCCACTGTTTCAAAACTGTGGATTCATATGATTACTTTTATTTCACTGAGAAAACTCTATAATTCAATGGAAAACATAAAATAAAGGTACTTACTCGCTTTTGTTTGATACTGAAAAAAGGGGAAAAAAACATGAGTTAGAAATTCCAGTGTCAGTGATAAATTTTTTTAAGTGCTTCATAAGAACCTTTTAGTTAAACTGGTCTCCTTAAGTGTAACAAGAGTGAACATTGAAAGATTAATAGGACATGGAGGATAATTGTTGGTTTCGGTGTAATATCATGTTTTAATTTCGCCGAGAAGGCGCAAAAGGTGCTTTTAGTGTTCACGAGCGAAATTAACGTGATATAACATCGATACCAACAATTTTTCTGTTTATTTTATTGCCAAAACTGTTGTTTTGTTGAGTTTGTTTCAATCGTGGGAAACGTCATCAAAAGCCATAGTACAAATGACGTCGGTATATATATTCTCTTTATTTCCCCATTTGCATGAGATAGTACAATTAATTTATGAAACAACAAATATAATATAGCAACTACATGTATATAGGTACAATGTACAGTTCTAAATCATTTTAAAGAAAGACGAAGAAATAAGTTATGTTATATACAATGTACATATTTTACACTCTTTCGGTTAGCATTAATAACAGAATACATGGCAGAGGTATGTATTATAAATATAAGTAAATTATACATAGACACTTTTACTCTGGTTTGTTCATACATATCTTACCTAGGCGAAAAATAAGACATATAGAACTAACATGTGCATATATTTGTCATGTTAAGTAGGGCGCTTTGAAATACCTTTGTAGTCAGATTCTTACTCGAAAGCGAAATATAAGAAAATGATAAATGTATTAATTGTACTCACTTTATAAAATTTAGGTAACTCTTAGCAGTACAACATAATTATATAAACAAAGCACCTTATGTAATTGATTAAAATTTCAGACAGTGTAACACATACAGATAAAAGACTCTATGAAGTTCCAACACTTGTTGTCAGTCTGTTAAGATATTTCTATGGGTTTTCATAACATTGTCAGGTAGATTGAATGCCTGTCTTAACTGCATAATGACACTGTAGTCGTAATGTTCGTGTAGAAAATTACAAAGTCCGATCCTGACCTCTAACAGAGCAGTACAAGATATGACTTTATGTAAATATAAGTTATATGTTTCATGCATACACAAGTTAAAATTAACAACATCATTAAACGTTCTGCTATCTACCCATAATTTTGCTATTGATCTAGCTTGACGTGGGGTGAAAGTATTATTGATACATTTATAAACAATAGCTGGTCTTATGTAGGGGTGCAACGCTTTGAATAATTGAAATTCGTAATTATTTGCTATTCTGTTAGTATATGCATTTTGACAGTATAGCTGAGAAAACTATATAATTTTCACTGGAAAACATCAAATAAAGAAATCTTTTTTAGAGAATACCGGAACAATTTCATGTGATGTTTCTTTCATGTCACATATCGTCTTATGTAATTGCTTCAAGTTATCAAGTACATCGACATTATCTATAATGGGACGTGCCTACGCGCTAGGAGTGTGACTGCTTTGTTAGGGCGGAAGCATTAAAAAAAATGAGTATGTATATAACCTTTATGTCGGCAGAAAAAGCACGGCTTACACACAACTATAGCAATATCTTGTATAGCATAAATAACTGTTTTTCTGCTTGAATTTAATGGATATATACAACATTTCATAATATCGTATCATAGCGAAACCTTTTTAACTTTCAACAAGGAAATTTTTCAACTGAATTTTATGAAACTTTGTTCAAAAGGAGTATTTGATAATCATTATGTTTATGATTTGTATAAAATTGAGGCAGGTATAACTCGCGCACGGTATTAAAAACTGGTCTTATTCCAAAACTGCTTGTTTTGACAAAAATAAATTATTGTAAAGAAAGGGTTTGTGAAAAATAAATCATTGGTCGCGGCGGTTGACCTACTTTCGACAACCAATCAAATCCATATGGCAAAAACTGACTGACACATGCTGTATCTGGTATTTATTAAACTTGCTCAGAAATTAGTATTTAATGTGTACATTTGTATATTAATGGGGCCAGTTATTGAATAGAATATTTAAAATTGTAATATTTATCAAAAGTAGTAACACAGTGGTAGCGCTCGCTTTAGGATCGGGGTCCGGGTTTGATCCACGCCAGTGCCAAGGCGTTAGTGTCCTTAGGCAAGAAACAGAAACTTCTACACTGCCCCTCTCTCTCTCTCTCTCTCTCTCTCTCTCTCTCTCTCTCTCTCTCTCTCTCTCTCTCTCTTCGAGGTTGATTCCATCTGGAAGCAGTCTCGAGAGCGATTAAGCTAAGTTGTTAGAACTTGTTTCGCAATCGAAAATATCAGATATATCAATTAGTATAAATTCAAAGAAATTGTTACGTAAAGGGGAGGTTAAACTCGGTATATTTTAGATATAACCCACGGCTTTACACTTTAATATAACATAATAATAATAATAATAATAATAATAATAATAATGTCTTTATTTAAAGAAGGTTTACCGGAAAGTGTTACCTTTGTCGAAACTCTCCGGATATTTCGTAAAATAATGTTACAATTAGTTTATACCAAATTATTTTAGCTTGTTTGTGAAGAAAACTTGTAGCTTATCGAGTCACTCTCGAGTCCGCTTCCTGAAAAAACCAGTACTGATGTCATATGTGGAGGTACGGTCGTAACCCCAGTGGTGCTCGAAACCGCAACCTCCGGGATGAGCGGCAGACACCTTAAACTCTACACCACCGCTCCCCTTAATGTTACAATTATTACTCGTTAGTTTGAAAATTAAACAACATCATGCTCTACTTCTGTCAGGAGAGATTCCGTGTATCGTCAAATTATTAATCAGTGCTTCAAACATTAAATTTAAGTTTTACACTATCTTTACGAATGAAGCATACTTACCAAAAATAAGCCAAACACGACGAGTATGCTTACGAAATTCATTCTGTCTGAAAACAAAATAAAAAAGGCTGTTAGTACTTAACGACACATTGCGTAATCGCTTCGGAGCAGAAGCCATTGACAGAAATGACAGATGCATGTATTATGTTATGTATTGTGTATGTCATCATGGGCTTTTAGCCAATATAGATGCAATAAAGTGGTGTATTAAATTGTCATATCCAATTTATTACAATCGCGTAAACACACCATACATCAGTATTTCAACACTTTCAATGTATATGATAGCTTAACAACTACCCGAACGTTGCGGAGCCGGGAATAGAAATAAACAAGAGCCATGCTGACATGGCCAAAACCCGGCTGAGCCATGCTGACATGGCTTAAACCCGGCGGAGCCATGCTGACATGGCCAAAACCGGACCGAGGCAAAGTTCTTGTGTGAAAGAGGCCAATAATTATGAAAAGTAATCAAAGGGCAATATCTACTGGAAAATACTGATAATCTGCGCAAGGAGCAGTCTATGAAGTGTCATTGGTTCCTAGGAAATAGCCAGGAAAATAATGTACACAAGTGCAGTATAAATATTAGAGCATTTACTATTGAGTGAAAGTGTCATAGTTCAGTGTGAAAATGTCATTGAACCGGAACATGATAAAAAACTAGTAATATGAGCATCATCACTTGCTACGAAAGCTTGCCATAATGATTATGTGAAAAAAGTAATCGGAGGGCAATCATTCTGTAAAAAAAATCATTGAACTGAAACATGCTGATAATATGCGCATCTCTTGATAGTTAAGCAGTCTATGAAGTTTCAGTTTATTCAAGTCGTTGTTTCAAAAGAAATAGCCCAAACAAGATGCACAAAAGTGCTATATATATTACTATATGTTCATATTATGAAAGGGTCATAATTCAGTCAATGAACCGGAACATGCTTCAGTAAATAAAATATTTGAATTGAATATTTTCTTGCAATATGAGCATTTCCTAAGAATGCTTCCCATGAACATTTGTTGTATTCCAGCATGTGGTTGCCTAGAAATAGCGCGGACATGAAAGTATATAAAAAAGTAATTAAAGGGCAATATATTGAACTGCGATGTGCTGATCACATGAGCATCTGCTCTTGATAGTGAATCAGTCTAAAATGTTCATTGAATTCAAGTCAGTGGTTCCTGAAAAAACAGACAAATTGTCAAACAAAACATAGTGTAATATAAGAGTACTGGCAACACCGGTGTAAGCTTCCCGAAGCATGCGTTTTCGAATGAACAGCACGCATGTTGTGAACTTAACACGTTTCAATTCATTTGTATAAAAAAGTAACAGTCACATTACAGACTGGCGAACTAAAAAGACGCAAAGGGACATAATTCAACCATATGCTCAGATAAAGCTATGATTATTGAATGTTGCATCTCCTTTAGAATTCCCGAAGCAGAATTACATATAATTAAGGGAGATAATTTAAAATGAGGCATTATTAGACACTGCACCTATTTAGAATGTCCTCTATCGCTGTATACATGTAGAATGCAAGTTGAATCCCATAAGTTGATTTTGTGGTTCAGAACAAACAATATTTCAAAAAATCAAGGGAAATAGAGAAGTAATTCATCAATTGGGCAAGTTTGAGTTATTTTTCCTAGATATAGCACTTTATATCAATACCATCGTTCAATGTGTGTAATCTAAAAAGTTTTAAAGTTACATTCCGGACAAGCGTATTTCATAATCTGAAGGGAGATAAATCAAAACTAAGGTAAACGTAGAGTTATGGATATTTGTTATTACACTTTCTCTCAGTGGTCTCTATCACTGCGTGAAATATCATCTCAGCACCTGAAGTACTTCAATACTGGAGTTATGCTCCCGGAAAAGAATATTACGTAACGTGGGATTAAAAAATGTGTACGGTTCTTTGTCACGGCAGTCCTATCAATTCGTGATGTATAGACAGACTTCATTGTTTTTACCAATACTAAACTGGTGCCTGCCAACACTGCATTACATTCAGAAGACAATAAAAAGAACACACTTAGGGTTCAGAATTTTAAATGCAATTTTAAAAATCTATTGTTTGGTTCGCTTGTAATGTGACAGAAGATTTTTGGCCAATAATAAACGTTTATTTTATAAACGTGCATGAGCCATGTGCAAGCAAGATATTTTGTATGCGATCATAAATCTATTTCAAAACAATATCGAAACCATAAATTTTACTTTGTTTGAGTTTATATATATTTTTGCTCTAACTAAAAGACTCAAGAAGTGTTATAAAAGATTAAGTTTCAAGTTTCAAAGTTTATTAAATATAAGCACACAGTTTGTACATTATAAATATGCAAAAACATGAGGCAGATAAATATATAAATAATACAATATTCGGTCACCGTGACTGAGAGAGGGCAAATTGTATGTTTACCTATTTGTCAAACCTATTAAGTCTCGAACGCTCCCATCGCTTTTGTGTCAAATTTTCACAGAAACTACCTCTTTATGCAAATAATGACGTAGCACTATTCTCTTTTGGTGTGTGTAGTATTGCATCAGTAATAGAATACAAGAAATTTCTTGGACAATTAAATAGATTATCATGTCACTATTTAACAAAGCAAATTTTTGTTCATAGGCTCACTCGTTATGCAAGCGGTCTAGAATTTCAGAGCTTAGGATTTATGCCAGATGTGTTTAAACTTTTACATAAATACAATCTGAAGCACTTTATTGACGGCTACATAAAAACAGGGTCTTTTCTAACTAAAACTGCATGGACAACAGTATTAAGACGCAATATTTTTTAACAAGAGCAGATAAGTCGTCGGGCAAGGTTAACGGAAATGTTCAGTGACCAGATATGCGCGCATGTGTTTGGTGCATTCGGAATATGTGAACTTTGGAATCTATGTAAGGAAATTCCTTCAACCAAAACATACTGTTTTACAGCAGTAAATATTCTTACAAGAATAATTCTCATTTAAAAGTGTTGAGCAATGCAAGCTGTGTAAAGATATGGTTGAGGATAGAATTTTGCATTAGATCAGGTTCTGTCCAAATAACGAAACTCACAGCTGTGGTCTAATGTTATTATACACTGGGGCCTTAAATCTTTTATTTGTGTAACATGGCAATCACCACAGTATCAAGTTTTAAGCTTGCTGACAGGTCTTAAACATTACGACTCTATAGTTAATAGTAAAGGTGTCTCACTAGCAGACGTAAAAGCATTTCACATTATGACAACACAACTTAATTTCTGATAAGAATAAATCACAATTCATAATTGTTGACCAACATGTATTTTTTTAACGATTGTAGCTAGTTTGAAATCATGACATATGGTCTGCGTACATGTATGCGTCTACGTTTATAAAACTTTGGCGTTTTGAAAATATGTAGCACTGCAATGTGCTGTTACATTTCATGTTCTTGCTGCGTAAGTCTAGGCACTTGGTGAAATGCGTTAAGCCCATTCTTATATTTCGTTTCGATAAGACTGCCCTAGGGGACGCAGTTTTATTGGTGCTTGTTTTTCATGCACATCTGATTTGTCTGCTATTAAGCAAGCAGTGCATACATGTATTCGTATCCGTAATCACATAATATGTAATATTGGTCTAGTATAGTGTAACTGTGCAACAGTACCTTACGCATAACATGTATGTCGAGTCCTACATGTATTAATGTTATTTAACTTAGTTTAAATTGAATTGACGTATATGTATTTACATGTTATATGTACCCATTCTTTTCCTGTAATTGCCTTCAATTTATTTGAAGACGTTTTTATAATGTGTTCCTTTATTTGAATGTACTTGTATATATGTTCACAACTTTGATTAATATTCTATGTATATGTTTGTATAATGGTATGTGTCGCTCTCCCTTCAGTGGAGGTAATAAAGATATCTATATATCTATCTGTGACTGAGAGAGGGCAACATTGTATGTTTACCTATTTGTTAAAGCGATGGTAGATACACAGATACTCGGGGTTTGGACAGAAAAAATAATTGAAACTCATTTTCAAATTCTCGTTTTCACCCTATAGTATGTCATGTATATAGAAGATATGCAACACGCCAGAGCGCAGTTATACTTAGAAGTCAATTTCTCTGCAAAATTACCATAGTGTATCAACTTATCGGTCTCATCTGAAAGGGAAAACTGTTGTTAGGATTCACCTTCTAAAACCCTGCAAACTTGGGCTTGCCACATCTCTTATTGACTAGCTTATATGAAATCTATACATTTTGTAAAAGCGGTACCGATACAATAATGTGAGTGCTATATATAGATTTCATATAAAGTCTAAATTATTATTAGTTACAACAATAAATTATGTTTAAACTAATAATAATTTAGACTTCTCTCAAATTGATTACGCCACTCCATGGACCAAAATTTTACAGTATTCAATACTGAGATGTGGCAAACCAAATGTGCAGGTTTTTGTAGAATTTTGATAAGAAGCGGCTGGATTCGATGTGTATCCTGCCAACAGTTTTCCCTTTCATATGAGACCGATATAATAAGTTGATACACTATGGTAATTTTGCAGAGAAATCGACTTCCAAGTATAAATGTATGGAAGCCTTGGAGGGCCACTTTTGAGTTTCGACTTGCGGGTGTTTTTTTACTTTTGACTTATGACTTTTGTACGCCGTACTTTTGACTTATGACTAGAACTACTGTATTGCCTCTTTGGTGTTTTTATTAAAACAATATAAACACGTCAACACTCAATAAATACAATTTCTATTTAAAAGATTTTAATAAAATCAATTATATATATATATAAAAGTTACATCATTTGTGTCAACAGTAACAAAATAAAACGTGTTTTAACACGCTTTTTGTTTTGACTTTTGACTTATTACTTATGATTTATGACTTATTACTTTTGACTTTTGACTTTTGACTTATTACTTTTGACTTTTGACTTATTACTTATCACTTTTGACTTTTGACTTTTGACTTATTACTTATCACTTATGAAAAAAAGAAACCCTAATCCTAGCCCTAACCCTAACCCTAACCCTATACACGGTCCTCACTGAGGACCTCCAGCGGCAGGTTCAGGTAATACTAGGAACCTGCTACTGAGGACCCAACAATATAACAATATACTTATACATATTACAGCACTTTAATTTCCTTCGGTATACCTTGTGATATTAATATATAGATACATAAAAACATAAAAAGTATTTTTTTTTAAAATGTTACCATAGCAACAAAACAATTTTTTTTACAGTTCCTTCGTAGTTGGCTTGACGCCTGGGGGGCAAGTCCCCCAACCCCCGCTTAAAGAAAATTCTCAATTGTATATTATCATTGTTAAAAGGTCTCATGGTAGATAAGAAATATGTTGCTTTATGTACATTATGCTTAATGAGCTAGCTTCTTTAAATAAAGAGATTATTATTATTATTATTATTATTATTATTAAAGAAAGAGGACACCCACAAGGCCCCCCGAGCCGAGAGTTGCGTCGCCGCTCACTGCGGAGGCTCCCAAGGTCGCCTCCTGACGCGCCGTCACGGCTCATTGATACTAAAATAAATGACAAAGACAAAAGTAACTTAGTTCATTTATTTACAGCAAACAAGTTTACAGTGCTACGCACAAACATCACTTTAAAACCTTAATACAGGTTCGAATCCCGGTTTATATTGTCACAGCAGATCATTATGCTTTTTATGCAGTACCATTCCTCTTAAAGTGTCTGAAAGTAGCAGTCATAAGTCAAAAGTCAAAAGTTGAAAGTCATAACTTAAAAGTCAAAAACACCCGTAAGTCGAAACTCAAAAGTGGCCCTCCAAGGCTTCCATATAAATGCGCTCTGGCGTGTTGAATATCTTCAATACATATGACATACTCTAGGGAAAAAACAACAATTTGAAAAAAGAGTTTCAATTTTTTTTCTGTCCAAACCCTGAGTACCTTTGATTGAGTTACACGCGCAGAGTAATTACCTCACCGATTTAAATGCTATTATTAGAGAGCTGATGTGAAGATGGACACAAACGGGATATTCTCAAAGTACTTTGAGTTTAATTTCAGAGGTGGATTCTTGTTGGAGTAAATTTATATACATCATCATTCAAAACACTGTTGTAATTACTTAATATAATGTTTTGTATGCGTACTTCTACCTGTGAAATTTACTTATAAGCTGCTCGCCCTCAAGATTGTATTGAAAAATAAGATTATTAGAACAAATCAACAAATAAAAGGTTCCCGTATATATTCCTTTAAGTGTTTCTATATTTTTTAAATTATACTAAATTATTTTAAGCGTTGCAAAAGCTTTTGAAAACTCTATATGACGATACGGTGTTGTGGTGTCGTTTAAAAACCCTCGCCAATATATGCAATATAATTTTTTCTGAAATTGCTTTGTTGATTTTCGCATTCCAAGTTTGTTGATTTTGGCTTTTACTTTTAACCTTATGTTTAAATATGTCATTTTGAGAAATTAATATTTTCACCAGAAACTGTGGGCAAGCAGGATAATTTCAAGGATTTACATTGCATGTTTCAATAATGCCTTGAATTCAGTAAAATCGATGATTTGGATAGAAATCTACTGCTTCTTATAAGGAAGCGTCTGGCTTTAGCTGATGTCTTTGTTGCAAAGGTTTTAAAACTGCTCAAAATGTTGGTAAGTTTGGTTTGAGGGCACCGAAACATAATGTGGTTTTGTCGTATGCAACGCTTTAAAATTTGGTAGCGTATACTTTTAAAAAATATCGTTATACAGGAATTTATACTGGAACTTTTTTATTTAATGATTCGTTCCGAAAGATGTTAATTTCAGACAGTTCGGAAAACAACAAGCAGTTAAACGCAAAAAAAGTTATGTCTAACTAGACTATATGGGTATCTGCCATTCGTTTCGCATGCAAATCGGGATAGAAGTGTTGTCTAAGGAGTCCAAAATAAAGTTTTTTATTATGTGATTTCTATTTAAAGACATACAGTGAGAAAGTATCCAGATATGGTAGATATTGCATGGGCCTGGTCTAAGACAAAATCATGCCGCAGTTTGTGCCGCCATAGATGGCATAGGTCCACCAACTATACAGGCACACTGTCACTGAATTTTATTATGGCGACAGAAACTATTGATACCTTCGCAAATTGGTATATAGAAATTGTAAACTACGTTAATCTGAACTAAGTATTCCTGGTCACCAGAAGTAGGTTAATGCAGCAGAACATCTGTTTCATGTTGATCTATCTATCTCTGTATAAGGCAAGCGGACAGACAATCTCCAACGGACGGTTTAAAGGGTTTGAACAACTAGCAGATTCTTTTCTCAAAATGCGTGTACATAAAATAATAAAAAAAAGCATTTTTCAAGAAAAAGATATATCGAGGAATGCCTTGTTTGTGCCTAAAATGCCAATATAACGACCTTTTATAACAAATCGCTATCCACCCAAATATTATGCAACAATTAGTTTTGAAGGATTGCGGAACTACAACGCATAGGGTTCCTCTAGCTGAATCTATAGGTAGGGTCTTCCTCTTTCCCTAACAGTACTGTCAACATTACAGGAAACATGGCTATGAAAGGCGCAATTATCTAGATGCAATACATTAGCATAGAAAGTACAGAGTTTCCTTGTACATTCAGTTGGCTATATATAATCATACAACTGAGTGCGCTCTGGCTGACACAATACCTATAGATCTGTCATTTCAAAAATATGGCCTGCCTTTGTGTGCTGTTAGGCTCTTTCGTAAATAATACAGTTTAAAAAAATGTACAATCGACTATTACATTAGTAACAATTTCGAGAAACCCCCCTGTTTTGTTCGCTTGTAATATGTATATCTCTATATCGTGTGTTGTCCGTGTTTTACAAAGTTATCATGTCAAAGATCGTCATTTCCAGATATATTCTGATAGATGGTTTTAACTGTTTCTTATGATGCGCTGGTTTAATATCGACGTTCATAAAATTTTCGTTTAAAATGTTTCGTAAATTCTTCTTTGTTCGCATATGTTTTGCCACGGACCTATATACACAAAAATTGGCAACTCTCGTATTTTCCTACACAAATCAACCTTTTTGTCGCGAGCTACGAGACTTTGGCGAGATTTTGCATTCAAATCGCGTCCGTCTGTTGTCGGCCATTTTGAAATTAATCGAGGAGAATTGCTTCAAAGAAATTTTAGTTTTTATCGTGTTTTCGCAATATTTTTTGCTCAATGATTTGTATTTTTGATTTCTTTCTGTAATTGTTGTCGTATTCTAATCAGTTTCACTTTTCGTAATACGAAACTTTTATCGATTTTATTTGTAGGATATTTGTGAAAAAACGGGAATTTGTCACCAACGAACGAAATTCTATTCCGATATATCTTAGCACAATTGACGCCTTATAAAACTATTGTCAGATACGTAAATTAGATGTGTATGACAAGATGTATCTTTAAAAAAAGAAACACGTCGATTGTGTCAATCAAAACGGATTTCTCCCTTTATTTAAACAATATCTAACAACAAATGCGCGTTCGAGCGCGCGCAAGATATTATGGGTAACTTCTTTCCAGGTATCGTTTTATCGACTTTTAGAAGTTCCATGTGTATATAGGTCCGTGGTTTTGCTTTGGAGCTAATTACAACAGTTCACAAAATTCGATAAAAAATTCAGTTCAAAATCCATCATGTCTAAGGCATGACTGAGTATAAGATGGGTGACTGCAGATCAGGATTAGCACACAGGTCAGTAACACAACAAAATAGTAGTTATAAACTACGTTTAATCAAAGTACAATCGTTCAGTGGATTAAAATGATATACTAAGGGCAGTAGAATTAAAACGAACCATGTTGAGAAAAAAAATGATTTCAATGATCACAGAGACGGTTTACATAATCACATCAGTTACTTGAAGTTGTATGCAATTTCGCTAGTTACGATAACTGTGTTGTTTTTTTTCTCTTAAAATATTTTGTAACGGAAAAGAAGAGCTTCTTTTTTCGTTTTAGTTTTTCTGTGGAAATGCATATGAAAGAATCGGTTTAAAGAATTCCTTCTTAGATTTAAAAAGAAAAATCGTTTTCCAGCCATATTTTAGAAATATATATTTGGTGAAGTATTTTATAATGTATCTTTCAAACATAACATTATAAAATATTTTTAAAAATGACACTTCACTAGTACATTTAGGTGATATAGTTTTTCAGAATTATATTGTACTTAACAACTATAAAATGCAACCAGGGATTTGAAGGGTATTTTGGAAAATTCAAGAACACCATAGATTTACATTTTGCCACCAACAAGTTCACTACAAAACTCAAGCATAATAGTAAACGTCAAACATTTGGCATTTCCACATCTCAAAATAAGTTACATTTTTTAATTTTTATCCAGAAAGAAAATTTCTATAAAATCCACGCGCTCGACAAATCTTATTCCGAGGCGCACAACTTCTCAAAACTTCATTCATCTTCCTCAAATAATTCGAGAGATGCCTATCACACAGATTTTGTATTATATATCGCTTGTCATTCTCTACATATTGAAGTTAAAACCATAATGAACTTGTATTTATTTTTCCGTTCAATTTTATTTCGTTAATTTAAAAGACAAATCCGTAAATTGACAAGTATTTAAAATTTGAAACCTTAAATCTTTCGAGTCTTAAATACCGAAAGGTTTCTCCAGGCAGTAACTAAAACCAACACCAACTTTTTTGATAATTTTGGAAAATTTGTAATCTACACATTTTTAATTGTCTTCTAAACATCTAAATAAAAATACAAATGAAGATTTTTTTTTTACTAAAAACGCACAAATTCTGCTGTAAAACACTATAAACTACTTAAATATTATATGTAAGGCAAAACATAACATTTAAAGAAAAATACTGATCATCTTATTCTTAAATAAGAAAAAATATATTAAGAGAATAGAATGCAATAAAAAGCTGTTACCTTAAACGATAGCGCACCGGCTGTTAGCAGTCGATATTTGACCTACGTATCAGGTAGAAAGCGAAACAATGAATTGAAATACCTTAACAGGCTCTTAATACAGATGGTTCCAGTTCAGTGAGAAAAAAAGATAAATTAGCAAGTTTGTGATGTTTTGCTTTATCCTGGTCGCCGATTGTAAAATTGATATTTTTGTCTTCTATATAAAGTTAATTGAATTGTATCGAGCTGTTGAACGCTGTTGATATTGTTGCCCGATGGAGATACTTAGTTTTCTTGGCAACACCAAACAAAACAAACCATTTGTAACTAACTGAAGTTTTGATCATCAATTAAACATGTGTATAATATCTAAACTTTCATTTATATTAGTTATTTTCAAATGAAATATTCTAATCGGCTGATCAAGCAAGATTCTATAGACTTGAGTATATGGAGGGTGTTTAAATATTCAAAGTGCTATTGTATGCATTACACCATGGTGAAATAATAAATTACGTAAACCATTTGCCGCAAACCCTCACATCATTAAGATAAAATGTTCCAACTTGATAATCGAATTGAAATATATTATTCTAACATCAATGAGGTATGTATGTTTGGTATACAATAGTTTACATACAATGCGCCTTGACGACGTTGTGAAAACATGGACATAGCGGTGTTAGCTTACACAGACAGCATAATGCTACAAGTTACAAGCTGTTTTCATCTATCATGCATTCATAAATAAACGTTATGACCTTGGCGACCATAATAGATGCTTCCAGACCTGCCTATATGAACACTCGTACAATTTTATCTGAAAACATATGCCGAAGACTAAGATTTTTTCAGAGAAAAGAACTAAATTTGTACTAAACTAAAGGGCAATAGACATCAAGTGACGCAATGTGTTCCAGATGACGGTTGGGCGGATTGTTCGTTATTTTGGTAAGATAAACCTTTCATGTCAGATCCATAAAGTAAGTAAATTGTGACACTTTTTTCATCACATAAGTGCTACACATGCCTGCTTTAGGTGGCCGCTTGACATGTTTTAGATTTAAATAGCAACTTTCGTGACATTGAACACAACGTACACACAAAATTACAACGTATGTCGGACATAATTTTCGTTGTTCTTATATAAGCAGAAGCAATCTAGTATTTTTGTAAAATTTAACGCCATTCTCAAAGTGTTTGATATAGCTTCACTTGAAGACATAAACGTATTTTCTGTCACATAGTAAAGTAAGACAATTCTTCTGCCTTTCATTTGGTATACAGCTTCACATTTTTTCTTTAAATATACTACCATGCAGACATAATGAATCAGCTACATAGTAGAAATTACGAGAAACCGAAACACCGGGCGTTACGTCATTATATTCAAGCTTTGGATGACTTTGGAGAAAAAGGGAAAAATCAGAAATTTGTTACTGGGTGCTTCGGGCAAAGATTATTGAATGTGACCGGGCGACCTCACATACATCATACACGCATCACTGATATGTCCAATATTTCATACAAAAAAACTAAACATTAAGACGCCAATCGTTCATATACTTATCCCGAATGGAGACTGCTTATGCTTTACCATTGCTCTTACAAATCCACTCCAATGAACTGTCCACAATTTCATACAGAAACTACTTTTCTTTCTTCTTTCTTTTGCGAAAGAATAATCGTCTCAAAGCTTTTGCTTATTAAAGAAAATTGTACACATGCTATTTAGAAGGTAAAAAACTGTTATTTAGTTTGGTTTAGTTTAAACTGTTATTTTCACAATTTGTTATAATTCACATCATTTCTACAATTATTATGTAGAGATGATAAAAACGGTACGCTTCGAAAAATGTATTTAATACAAAAAGAACATTTGAAATATTATAACATAACATAACATAACATAACATATACTTTATTTGGCATAAAATGATGCATATACATTTATAGCCAATACAATTTCAACAATCATGTAATGTTTATGCAATGAGCATATTTTCTGTAACGGCCATGCAGGTTCGGGTAGGCTAACGAAGTCGTATATTTTTTTATTTTTATTTTATTTTTATTTTTTTAATTTGTAGTTCGTATCGAGCCCAGTTCAGTGCTACAGAGATAATTGTAGTTAAACATTCAATTGATTTTTATTACGATATATCTAGATAAGATAAGAAATTTATTTATTACAGTGACATGTGATTTTCGCAGTTATACAAAAACACAATCATAATGATATGTTCACCTATATGTCACTTACGTACAGTAAACATACAGAAATTAATAAATAGACACACAACACTGAAGGAGCCTATTTCTATATTAAGCTACTATATTTTTGTACAAAACTATAATACAAAGGTCCAATGTTATCCTATGAAATTAAAGTAAATGAGACGTAAAGTTTGCTACGTCTATACCAGTACGCATTTACCAAATATTTAGCTGTTTTTATTGATATGATGATTTCGCATGATATTCATTTTCTGAGTAATATTGATTAAATGTATCGTCTCTTAAAATATTGCCAAATGATTGAATTCTAATAACGTTATACTTCGGACACTCGACAAGAATTCAAAGTGTTTTTCATTTTCTATAGCATTTTATCACATAATCTACAAAGTCGGTCACTGGGTGATTCACAAATATACCATCGTGTTTCAATACGTAAGGAGAGTTTGCCGCTTCTGAACTGCACAATCATGAAACGTTCGTATTTGCATAGATTTGACATTACATAGTTTTCAGTAGCAAAGTCGTATTTAAGCAGTTTATAAGTCTGTAATTTCGGTGTATTCTCCATATTCACACGCCATTGCTCGCTAAAATATTCATTCATTCTTAATCGGGCCATTTCTAAGTCAACCACAGACTTATGATTGTAATTGTCGGATAGATTAAGAGTATTCATGACGAATTTAATGTCACTGCTCTAATTATTTGAACAATAACTATAGTCATGCTTGGAGGTCAATTTTACGATCCTATCATTGTCCATATAACCTGTTCCAATAACGTAACCTATTCAACCAGCGTCTATATCTACTAGAGAGCCAGCCGACATCACCAGAAATAGCTGGAATGGGTGCATACCTATGAACTCCTAAATCTTAATAGCGCGATGTTGTACATTATCAATTTGTTGGTAATGCTTAAACCCCATACTGTTGAGCAAAAGTCTAAAATAGGAATCACACAATTGTAAAAACGTTTGTCGTACGATCTGAATCCGAAGTCCTTCTTATTACGAATTTTATTAATGATACCACCTAAAGCTCTACCTGCATTTTTACTTATATCGTAGCAATGGCTTGAAAAATCCAGCTTTTAATTTAAAGTTACTCCTAGGTACTTGTTTTCTGCAACTGTTTCATAAGACCAGTCTGGATTTAACATAATATTTGAAAGAATAAAGTAAGTTTTTTAAGATAAAGTGAAGACCCAATTATTCACCCTTTGTAATAACAAATAGTGAAATGAGTATATGTAGTGAATGATATATTAATGTATTAATATCTCTAACTATAAAACGTTTTCTGCTATATTATATTTTCTCAATTATTTACAGAAAATGTTTTAAATACTTTATGTTGCATTGTCGAATTTCTCATAAAACGCGTACATTTATATTTTCTATTATCTCCCTTTATTTTTTATTTTTGCATTGTATAACAGAAAAGTAGGTTTTCAATTAGCTGTATATCAGTATACTTTTGTTATCTATTGTACTTAACAATTGAACGTTTGCATATTTGGACGATTTCTATAAAATTCAAGTACAAATTTAGTTCTCAAATCATTATAAAGTTGACATCTTAGAACAAAATGGTATTCGTCCGCCAATTCATTACATGCATTACACTTTCTCTCATCAAAAGGTGTAATATTAGGTTTGGTCCATCGTCCAGTTTTTACAAATAATCTATGAGGGGACATTCTCAACTTGATTAAAGCATTTCGATATTTATTTACCTTTATAATATTCGAGTAAGGTTGATATTGAAAATATGCAACATTTTTAGAAAACAAAGCTTTGCTTGAATTATTTAATCTAAAATTCCACTTTCTATAAAATGTTCGTTTAATCTTTGTTTAAAAAGCGTGAGAAAAACATTAATATTTCCTATACTCTGTGAAATCCAAGCATCATCAAAACCCAAAGAACATAGTAAATTCATAACTTTGCTACACCAATTAACTTTATTTGGAAATAGTTTATATCAGATTTCATCATATCATAAACCTTTCGTATGTATTTATTTTTATCACAGTGTAAAATTTTGATCCAGTATTTAACAATCATATATATTTCACGTATTAATAAGAACACCCCATTTTTGGCACCACCGATGTATGATATTAATAAGCATTGACTGCAGATCTTTTTCGATATTAGCCCCAAGCACAATATCATCTGCATAAAGAAGAATTGAAACCTTTGTAATTGCCTACAGAAATATCAAGGTCAATATCATTTATATCACTCACAAGGTCATTGATATAGATTGCAAACAGCGGTGACAAATCATTTCCCTAAGCGACGCCCGAGTTACATACAAACCCGTGTGTCAATTCATTGTTAGTAGCTCGGACATATGAAATGGTGTGTTCGTACATGGACTTTATAGCGCTATATATCTTCCCATCGGTACTTGTACACAAGCATTTCCCTGTCCACAAAATCAAAAGCCTTTTTCAGATCGATATATGCCGTTTAAACATTGTCATTGTTTTTGTACAATGCTACTGAGGGTGAACACATGGTCTTAGCACATATTATACTGAAAGTGAAATTTTTCAGTTTTTGAAAATATTTATTATTTTATACGCTGATGATACTGTCTTAGTTAGTGAAAACACTGAGTAATGAATTGCAAAAAAGTCTCGATTTATTTGTAAACTATTGTGATGAGTGGAAATTAACTGTAAATGTGAATAAAACAAAGATCTTGATTATTGGTTCAGGGTGTACAATTACAATTCAAGATTTATTTTTAAATGTCATGAACTTGAAATTGTAACAGAATACAAGTATTTAGGAATAGTTATATCCCGCACTGGAACATCGCTTAACAAGCCAATAAACGTTCTTCTTGTTAAAGAAAATTAGCATTTTAGAATTGTCAAATGATTTACAAATAGTAATGTTTAACAGAACCATAAAACCAATTTTATTATATGATTGTGAAATCTGGTGATTCAATAAACTGGATATGTTGGACAGAGTTCAGCTCAAATTTGTCATACCAATTTTACATTTAAAACATCATCAACTCTTGTTTATAGTGAATTAGGTATTACACCATTAGAACTGGATATCAAAAGTCGAATTATTAGTTACTGGAGTAGATTACATGATAAAGACAATAATAAATTATCTAATGAATTATATCTGAACCTATTCATAAACCAGAGTAATATAAAGTCAAAACAGCTGGAAAACGTCAATGATAAATTTTATTACTTACGAATGGCTATGGAAATGTATGGAACAACCAGTTTTAAATAAACGCAAAATGGATTTCTTTATCATTCAAGCAAAGGACTAAAGATCAGTATATGCAAAATTGGACAAATATCTTATCAAATTCTGCCAGCAGTTTCATTTATACATTGATAAAAATTGAACATGAAATGAACAGCTATTTTAAGTATCTCCCAAATTAATATTGTCGAATTTTGACAGCTTTCAGAACAAGAAATCATAGACTGCCAGTAGAAGTTGGTAGATGGCACAGCATACCTCTGTCAGACAGAAAATGTCAGATGTGTCACTTAGCATTAGGAGATGAATACCATCATGTATTAGAATGCAATTACTTTAACTTTGAGAGACAACAGTATTTGAAAAAAAAATTATAATCACCCAAAAACAGTCAAATTAAATCAATTGTTTAATACAAATAATAGAAACAGAGATGTTAAACCTTAGTACATTTTTGAATATCATTCTAAGAAAGGTCAAAGCATGCTACAATTAACTGTTTAATTATTGTTATTGTTCAATCAATTGATACATTAGAATTAAGTGTATACTGCCAGAAAAAATATAATGATATAAGCCTGGTAAGTTTTTGGTGAGTGTTGATAAAGACATGATACATGTATACATGAATTACAATTTGTATTGAGTTGACTTTTGTGTGAAGGCATATTGATTTGTACATCTTATTAATTACACTTTTAAATGAAAATTATATTATAGCTTATTAGCAATATTGTATGTACAACTTTTTAATTTTTTGCATGATCTAGATTTGAAATGCAGGCGCTTTGATATTCTTAAATTTTGAACATTTCGTTTCGTTTCATTAAGAATAGTTAGCTCTACTGCAGACAAAAACATTATCTGAAATAACCTCTTTTTTATTCTAAAGAAAACATATTTCTATTGAAAACAATACAAAATCATTAGGAAATTACCCGAGTAGCAAATATTATAATCACACTAAAGGATTATAACGCACAATGCATTTCAATCAAGAAGCAGAAGATAACCCTCCATAAACATAAATAATTCCAAAATGAATATGTGAGACTATAAAATTCTATTTTTATTCTATTCTATTGAAATGAAAACTAAGGCAGCAGTATGATATAAATATACTTCAAATAACAATATAGCTAAAACAACTTCAACGTACCCGGTTTATATGCTTGACAGAACGGGTACGCTGAAGCTTACTCCGTAGGGAAAGCGTACCAATAATCGTGCCAGGAATCTGACACGCTCGCATTTCAGTATTTCATGAGCAATAAGTGAAAACAATAAATAATTTTATTGATCAGACCATAATCTTTTAATTTGCTAAATTTGAATATCAAATTTTATCTATTTAACGTAAAGCTTTACAAAAGTTTCGAACAGGTCAGAATTTTCACCAATTGGCCGCCATCTTGCCGATTTGACAGTTATCACGTGACCATTTCCAAGAACCTTTGGAAAGGGATCTCTGCGGGAAATCGCCGAAGGTTCCGATTGAGGTCACGGGGACAGTTTATTTATTTACATGAGCACGTGCGTTTTGGCGCGAACACTGTCAAGGTCTGTTCCGCGTCGAAAATAAAGTAAATTTCTTTTGAAATAAAAAAACATAGTGGTAAATGCTATTGTATATTTACACTCGTTCTTTATATCATCTAAACACTAAACAAAAGGAAAATATCAAGCGTTCTGAACTACATGAAAAATAAGTGCGATTGCATCATACGAGATCTCGCGAGAGCAGGCATTTGGAAAGTCCGTTGTAAATGTAAACACAATGATGTAGGTTTGAAAAATCGGTGTTTTTGTAGTCAACTTTGGTTGTAGAACACCGTGATTGGTTTGAAAAGATGAATTTATAAATATATGACCCAAACATGATCATATTTCCCTACTTAACGTACATTAGATGAAAATTTGCATGATCTGTTATTCTGGTAAGGATTCGTAGTAGGGCTGATCCAAAACTCTAAAGCCGCAGCTGACGAAAAACAAAATATTAAAATAGCGGCATTTAGAGTTTTGGAAGCCAGAACTAATAACAATACATCTACGGAAATAAAATTGACATATCTTACTTTTTACCAGGCTCCTACTGTAGCAGGTAAAATTCCGAGAATTCCGTGTTTGCACATTTTTGCTAAATAAATCCAAGTTATGAATACTACTGAAAAACAATACAAATAGCACAACTCGTCTAGGAAACACACGCGTTATTTTTAAATTTAAAAGACAAAATCACATAATTTCTAACACGTGATAACAAAAACAACGGTTCACTTTGGCGAACAACGGAGCTAGCCCAACAAAATTGTATGCCAAGACAGACATCTATGTAATATCAGTTTGTAAAATCGGTCGGTCTTGCAGTCGAAATATTGAGGCTAACAACGGACCGTAACTTGATTTTACACAGGACCTATAACCCGTTGTCAAAGGTCAAAACGGCACGTGCTGTAATAAACACCTGTCAAATTTAATCGATAAATGTGTATAAATACCAATACTGTCTGAAGTTAGCTCAAATAGCTTAAATGTTTGCTTAATAAATATAATCATTTTACCAATTGCGAAAAATGTGAGGGTTGTCCTCTGCCTTAGTGTGAATATGTGCCTGTACAATCAAATTTTGAAAATTATGTGTTGTATGTGCCTCATGTTTATGTACCTATGTGCATACTGAGTGAATAAAATGAATTGAACTGAATAGAAAATAGACTTCTAAATGATTGTTTTGCAACTCGGCTCAACTTAACTCCATTTTTTTTTATTTAGTCTCATGTTTGTGTACGTATAGAAGCAATAAGACATAATAATACATTACACAAAACCATTTTAAAACTTGAATTAAAAGATACTTTTAACAGATAAAATATATGCTAGTCTTTTAAAAGAAGCTGAGTTAGTTCACTCCATAGTTTCAACTCAACTCAACTTCCATTTTATTTCTGTCAGGTTACATATATAACAACATGACAATAACAGCTACAAGAGTACATAAAATGTGGGTATTGACATAATGGGGACAGTTGTTACTAACATATACCAATTTCACAGTACGTCTTAGAATAGAAAGAAAAATAGTTATACATAATTATTTTATTTAATTCATTGTACTACAGTAAAGATGCATTACTTCTTTTAATACAATGATACAATATTTTTAATTTTTAAGTTCTCTTTGCCAAAAACTACAAAAAGTGTGGCCTTTCCTTCAGACAGGAAGGTCGCAAAGCTGGAGTTATTTAAGAAAAATACAAGATTGTAGAATAGTAAGGAACAAAAAACAACAAAATGAGAATTATTTTTACTATTTAGAACTTAAGTAGTAAAGTTAAAAATTATGATGATCTCTTCCAAAACGAAATTAAGATGATCATCATATACTTTGTTGCAAAACAAGCATTTAGCACTCAAAACTTGGTAGTGGGAAATTGATGACTCACATCTGGTCATGCGTTGATGCTTTACCTGTGACCAATATTTAACTACTAAAAATAGATTAGAAATCATTCATTGATAAATTTTAAAGTAGGTAATGTGCATAGAACCTGTTTGCATCAGTAAATCAAAGGACTGAAAGTGGTCTCTGAACAACACATACTGTACACATACATGTGTAAATATCAGGACAACCCATGCACGAGTAAAGTTATTAACAAACTGGAGACACAACTGTCCACAGAGTTTGACCTTTAACCATATGTGTAAACTTTACTTTTGAGATAGGAACCCATGTGCTTACCTTTTGCATTCAGTGACTACCTATAAAGTATCATAGCTGTGAATGGTAACTGAGAAGTGGATTTTTACAAAACTGAACTGAAAATTCAAAGTTTGCACAACTTTTAATGTCATTCAAAAGTTATGGGATTTGCCCATAGGGTTGATTGTATTGTGTCAATAATACAAAATAAATTCCTATCCTAAATTGTAGGCAAAAACTGAACAATGAGCAAGATCAAAGAAGACACAGAGTAAATTAATAACTGAACAAGAAAAACAGTGATACAAAGTATCACAGCGGGCCCACAAACAAAACTGACATGTAAATATTCTAGAAATTGGTGATGATTGATGTTGAGGCATGGCCCCAAAAGAACTCAAGGAAACCAATTCTGGTTGTACAAGCAAAACCTGACACGACTACTGACTGAACTTTACTGTTATCGAATAATATGTATACAGTATGTCTTATTAACATTATCCTCTTAAGTTTGAAATGAATGAAGCTTTCTATGATTATTTGCTGTAAATCGTTTTAAATGGTTTAAAGAAGTCTTAAAATGATAAGTAAAACAGAAGAAAAATGTAAAATAAAATTGTAATAGATGGGTTTCGAACTCGCGTCCGCTACAGTAAGTCAGCGAAGATTCAATTTTCAACATCTCTGCCAACTGCACTACGTATGCCGACTGTATATTTCTTTGTAAAAAACGACTTGTTATCAATTTTTATGTCCAAGTCGTTCGTTCGCGCATTAATAGTGTTTACGATTAATTACAAATTTAAAGAACAATAACGAAATAATATTATTCTATTCTGAAATGTTTTTAAATTATTTAGATCTATTACTATATAATTTTGAAGGCCTAACAACTGTATATATGGAACTACTTGTTTGTATGTTGTGCGTTCGGCCGTAAGGCAGCTATACTCTGTTAACATTGGCTCGATTTTAACAATTGATCCAATAAACGTAAGGTACGATAAAAAATAGGGTACAAAGTAGTGTAAAAAGTATTTATATTGAAAGAGGCAGATACGCGAGACCTTAAACACTACGATCTGAAAGACTGTGCTTGGTTTGCAACACAGCCGAAGATGAAATGCGTTTTCTCCTGGACTGTGATAGAATTATTTCTAGAGGAGCGTTACTTGATTCGCTTAACATAACAAGCCATGAAATAAATCTTAATCAAGAAAACATTATTAACAGCATTTGCAACCCGGTTGACAAAACTTATACAGAAATTGTATGCCATTTCATATCTACAAACTTGATATAGTTTAAGTAAAACTTTCAGAATAGGAAACGTTTTTATACTGATATGTATGCTACTATTTTGTGCATTTTTGTTCAGTCATGTTATGTTAATGTTGTTTGTTCATTATATGCCCTGGGAAACACTTTTCTATGTATCACTCTAGTATCAATAAACGATTATTATTATTATTATCATTATTATTATTTTTATTATTATTATTATTAACCAGGTTTTCCGAAGGAAAAATCCTGGTAATTAGATTGAGGTACGTCGGCGGGCGGGCGGACGGGCGTAAACAATTTCTTCTGTGCGCAACTCCTCCTACATTTCTCAACGGATTTCAACCAAACTTTCACAGAAGTATTGTCATGAAGTGCCCTGGCGCATATTGTCGGGGTTTTGTGATTTGGTCATTTTTGACCTAATTATGGCCCTTTGTTTTTTTCACATATGTAATTCTTCTGTGCGCAACTCCTTCTACACTTCTCAAGGGATTTCAACCAAACTTTCACAGAATTATTGTCACCAAGTGCCCTGGTGCATATTGTCGGGGTTTTGTGATTTGATCATTTTTGACAGAATTATGGGCCTTTGTTTTTTCCACATAATGTAATATATAGAGAGAAATACTCTGTGTGCAACTCCTACATTTCTCAAGGGATTTCAACCAAACTTTCACAGAACTATAATTGTGAACTAAAGAATTTTGAATATATAATGTTATGCCCCTGGTCGTCCGTCCGTCCGTCCGTCCGTCC
Organism: Saxidomus purpurata; assembly: GCA_022818135.1. Classification (NCBI taxonomy): domain Eukaryota; kingdom Metazoa; phylum Mollusca; class Bivalvia; order Venerida; family Veneridae; genus Saxidomus; species Saxidomus purpurata. The sequence goes on along the minus strand of JAFMSR010000854.1, from coordinate 3,922 downwards.
ATTAGCAATTTTGTGTCTCCTTATTTAAGTATATATAAAAGGGAGAATACTCTGTTATTATAAAAAGGGAGAATACCCTGTTATTACTGTCTATTTTTAGAATAGATTACCAGTCCTGTATACTTTGGAGTATTCTGTTACAGTAAGATGACAAAATTTCTCATGACACCAGCGGTTCAAACCCCACACAGAGCAAACAATTATTATTTTTCTGAAAACAAAAATCCTGGTGATTAGATTGAGGTACGTCGGTTGTGGGCCGGTGTAAACAATTCCTTCTGTGCACAACTCCTCTTACATTTCTCAAGGGATTTCAACCAAAGTCTCACAGAAGTATTGTTATCAAGTGCCCTTGGGCATATTGTCTGGGTTTTGTGTTTGGATCAATTTTGCCTGAATGATGGCCCTTTGCTTTTTTTACACATGTAATATATAGAAGAAGACCTTTGTTTCTTTTCCACATTATGTATATCTACTGACTTTAAAAACAGATTTGCGCTCGGCCAGCAGACTGGAAAATGAAAACCTGGTTTTGTGACAATTTCCTGTCACTAGTTATTATTTTTATTTTTATTATTATTATTATTATTATTATTATTATTATCATCATCATCATCATCATTTATATGAACGGCAGTTTGGGTCCCCATCTATATAACTTAAGGCTGATGGTTCAGTCTCAAATTGAAAAAACAAAATGTAGCACTAAAATAAAAAAAAATGTTTGTGCAAGAAAGATGACTTATGTACAGCGAGCGAAACCAGAAACGATTTTCACAATTCAATATATAAACCAATGTAAAAATTTGTTAGCAGAATAAATGTCATAAAAAGTACTGTACTTACTATATGCCTTTTCTTTTCCTTTTATTTAAAAATAAAGATGAAACGTGTATCTTTGCTTTTGTTTTTCTGCAATCATTTACCGAATAGGCCTGTTCTTGCAGATATATTATATGAAAAAGTACCAGTTTCAACACTCCCTTACTCCCTTTAATACACTATTGATGCGGTAAATGTGTTCTATGATGATGAAAAATATGAACCTTTACAAAGATGAGCACACACTAACGTTCGAAGCAGATGTCAACTCATTATTGAGATCTAGTCAAGTTGATTTAAAATCATTAAAGGAGACAACACGTTGCTTGCTTTGTACGTTAGTCAGAAAACATGTTGAATAACGGGTCACATGAACTTAATTTTAAGGAAAACATGTCCAGATTTTACTTTTATTACCTCGTACTTGAGACCACAGCATCGAACACACATACAGAGGTTGCTGGAGCAAAGTATATCTTAAATTTAAAGAATTTGACCTGGACACCTTAATGTGTACCCTTTTGACCCGGGCATCTTACTGTGTACCTTTATTTGACCCTAGCACCTAAATGTGTACCCTTTATTACCCGGGCATCCTTATGTGTACCCTTTTTACCCGGGCACCTTAATGTGTACCTTTTTTGACCAGGACACCTAAATGTACACCCTTTTGACCCGGACACCTCAATATGTACCCTTTTGACCCGGGCACCTAAATGTGTACCCTTTTTGACCTGGGCACCTTAATGTGTACCCTTTTTGACCTGGACACCTAAATGTGTACCCTTTTTGACCCGGACACCTAAATATGTTCCCTTTTAGACCCGGGTACCTAATTGTGTACTTATTTTACCCGGACACCTTAATGTGTACCCTTTTTTAACCGTACACCTTAATGTGTACCCTTTTGACCCGTGCACCTTAATGTGTACTTGTTATTGTTAAAACTCGAGGAAGCTAATAACCGTCTAATGTTTCGTCCAATATATCTTCAGTAAGTTTAATTATGACTCAGTTTCTTTATATTTCAAAGTTTAGGCAGTTTTACTCAATAAATTTGCAGCAGTTGTTTCTTATGTATATCAATTGGAATTTCTTCCTGGAACGTTCTAAAAAGTACTTTTTTGCACTATTTGTAAATTTCTTTGCCATGATACACTTTTACCTCCTGGACATGTCAAAGTGTAATAATGCATGTCAATGAAACGCGGAGATAGCGCAAGGTATAAACTTTAGACAAAAGGTACAAATTGTATGTAGAGAGTCTATGTAAATGTTATAACAAGATTTGCCTTCTTACAGTCTGGTCATATCACGTGATCTTCCGGTGTCATATTTTTACCATTTTTCAAAGCAAAATGCCTTCAGTCGGACTATGGGCAAATTTAGATGAGATTTAGCGGATGCCAAAGAGAAAGTTGTCTGTTACGCCTAGCAACGTTAACGTTAACATTCCATTGCCGTGATATACTAGAAACTGGGCTTAGCGTATAGCCAAAAATTAGGTCAGAAGATCACATAGAATGTCAACACTATTGATAAGTAGTTGATTCTGTTGAGAAAGCATTACTCTATTTTCAGTGATCCGGTACGTTTTGTTAATATAACTTCAGAAATCAACCATTTAGGAACACAGAACAACCAATTTCTAAAAGCGAGTCAACTTGGAATACTTGGTTCTTTGTTCATTCATAGCTATATCCTTGTGCTTGTCTTAAAAGGGACAATCCCTATATTTGGTGTCAAACTGAATAACTCAAAAAACATAAATAATAGAATATTTGCAAGTATTATTACTTAACCTACAAGTGTTAGCTAAATATTCCAGTCAGTATTGGTAAAATCAGCGTTTAAGATATGTTGCAGAACCGTAAACCATTCAATAATCTATGTAAAGTTGTTGTTGTACAATAAATGGGTGGATAGCGATTTATTACAGAAGACCTCTATGTTGATTATTTGTGCTAAAATAGGGCATTTTTCGATATTTGTTCTTCTCTAAAAATGTATTCATTTATTATTTTTCGTTTATTGAACACATCATAATTTTTGTTTCGAGGATGTAGGGAGTGCCTCTTTAATTTATCAGAATGGTTCCATAGACAAACTCTAAGGAATCAACAAGTCATACATGTATATAAAGATTATTTATTATGACAAAGCTTACTCAGCATTTCACTGAATGTGAGAGATTGAATATTTTGGTATTTCTTTTATTTCTAAAACAACATTATATCGGTCACTAAATGCAATATGGTTTAGAGTTACTGGCAGAAAACAAATAAAATATGTATAGTGTATTTTTGTAATATAGGTCAAGTTCCTTTATTTCAAATGGTGAATGAATAACGAGAAAACTGACAACGTTCAGTCAAATAAAACTTCGATGATCGTACCTTATAATTACTGTGTAATCATTATATGTTACAACCGCTAATATCAAAACAGAGGCAAAACATAACCTTATAGTCGGAATAAATTCTATCTCACAAGACGTCCAGATGTCCAATAAAACACGTTTCTGGTTTTGTCGTTTTAGATAATGTAAACAGTTTTCATGTAGCAATTATAATTGTATTACTAAAATAATGGTGATTATTCCAGCAATTACACACGTAGCAACTCAAAATGTCCATTCAAAAATAATGGATGAATATTCCAGAACAATAACGAACAGCCTAAACTTAATCCTTACAACATCTGTGCAGATCGAGATAAATTGAAGCTTGGAACATATTAACGCATTTTGCACCGAGACTATAAAAAAGTCCACATTAACGTATTTTGTTGGCTTCCGTCGTCATGTTATTGATTATGTCCGTATGATTACTTTATACCACGTGACATTTATCCTCCTCTTGCGTCAAACGTTCCCAACTGCACATATATACCATGCAAACTATATCAACACTCAAACATATAACTGCTTAAATCTCATTTGGCTAAATAATGGAATGGTATTAAACAGCAAAATATAACCGAGTGAGAAAATGCCTTTCTATATATGCATCTTCTAATAGTGTTTGTGTCAGAATCAGCTACTTGCTGCAAAGAATGCAAGCACCCACCATATAATGGTTCTAACAACAGAGCGGTAAAT
>JAFMSR010000853.1:0-39549 GCA_022818135.1 Saxidomus purpurata | reverse complement strand
CATTTCTAATTTATTCAATATTTTGGGTTTAGAAAGATATTGGGGCTTATTTCATAACTGAAATACCAATAGTGTAAAACTTAATATTTTGTTAAGATAATGTCATATTAAAATGTGAAATGGATTTTATTGGTAAAGAATAGGGCTGACCATTGCAGCCAAATTTACTATCATGATAGTTATCGATAGTTAAAAGTACTATCACGATAGACTATTAATAATTGGCTTCACTATCGCGATACTATCACGATAGTTTACAAACTATATATTTTTACTAAGTAGATTCAATTTGTTTGTATCAATACCTGTAATAAACAGATAAATTATGAAATTGTTACTTTTTTACTTTAATGGACAAACTTTGACCATGCCTTCACAATATAAACAAGAGGGCCAAGATGGCCCTATATCGCTCACCTTGGTACAAGTCCACTTGCCTGGTGGAAGATCACTAGATAATGTTATATACCAAATAAGTTTTCCTATATACGCCTTTGTAAAACAAATGATCCCGGACAAGGTCAATTTTGACCCCAGGGGCATAATTTGAACAAACTTTGAAGAGGTCTACTAGGCAATGCTACATGCCAAATATTTAAGCTCTAAGCCTTGTGGTTTCAGAGAAAAAGATTTTTAAAGTTTTCCCTATATAAGCCTATGTAAAACTAAGTGACCCCCGGTGCGGGGTCAATTTTGACCCGGGGGTCATACTTTGAACAATCTTGGTAGAGGTCCACTAGCCAATGTTACATGCCAAATATTTAAGCTCTAAGCCTTGTGGTTTCAGAGAAAAAGATTTTTAAAGTTTTCCCTATATAAGCCTATGTAAAACTAAGTGACCCCCAGGTGCAGGGTCAATTTTGACCCGGGGGTCATACTTTGAACAATCTTGGTAGAGGATCCACTAGCCAATGCTACATGCCAAATATCTAAGCTCTAGGCCTTGTGGTTTCAGAGAAGAAGATTTTTAAAGTTTTTCCTACATAAGCCCATGTACAGTAAAACTAAGTGACCCCCCGTGCGGGGTCAATTTTGACCAGGGGCTCATAATTTTAACAATCTTGGTAGAGGTCCACTAGACAATGCTACATGCCAAATATCTAAGCTCTAGGCCTTGTGGTTTCAGAGAAGAAGATTTTTAAAGTTTTTCCTATTTGTTGCCATAGCAACCAGAGTTCTGCATGGAATGGAATTCTTTGAACAGTTTTGGTAGAGGTTCATGCAAGGAACATTCCTGCATAGTTTTATCAGCATTGGCCTAGAGGTTTCAGAGGAGATGTCATTTGTATCAAAATGTTGACGGACGACAGACAATCATCGATCAGAAAAGCTCATCCTGGCATAGCCAGGTGAGCTAACAAAAGATAAATTACAATACCCTAAGCTTCAATGACTTACAAATAATTTGAAATAAAAGAATGTGCCTAACCATAATGTATATGTTAAGATACTACAGAACTGAAACAGAGAATGAAAGTGTCAAGTCAGTTGAAGTCACATGATCAGAAGTCCAGCTAGTACAGAGTCTAGGGACTACAGCAAGTCAGCAGCACACACTGTAAATAAAGCATTCAAAAATGAAAATAAAACTATCGAGCAAAGTCGATAGCTGTCCTGACTATCAGCGATAGTATTGATAGTGTGAAATTGCTATTGACTATCGACTATCTGGCATGATAGTACCGACTATCGTTACACCCCTAGTAAAGAATGGATAACACTGATTCAAAGGTAAGTGATATTTTTATAAATCTGTTTATCCTTGATTTCGTCTCATACTAATCTGTATTAGAAAATAAAGTCATAACCAACTACAAATACTACTGTTAATTTCATCATCTCTTGAATATGTTACAAGATATTTTTTTATAGTGTAAATAAAAGCACACAAAAAATGAAATACGCAGATTTCTTCTTGTCAGTAACATCACTGTGTAGTGTCAGTTCTTGATAGAAATGAGGGAGATTTGTCCTAAAAATGAGGGAGATTGGTAATTTTTGCGGGAGATTTTTACTCGTACATGCGCTTCGAGCTAATAGTCACAAATGACATTGAAAAGCTGCTTTAAACATCTGTTTTCAATCATAGCATTTTTAAATCTACTTTCACTTTCTTTTCACAATATAAAATTATCTGAGAAGTGAAAGTAAGATTTTAAACAAGAACTGTCAGTAGGACAGCGCTCGACTCTTTAGTGCTTGCCTATAAAACAAAACTTTGACAGTTAAGGGCACACAAGACTTTAACTAGGAATTTCTAAGTACAAATCAAGAAACATTTTCACAGTTATCTTCTCTTGCTTACAGATAGGTCTCATGATGGTACATAAGTACTCCAACTTTCAAAGTAATATCTCAAATGGTTAAGTCAACAAGTGGACAAGAATGAAAATTTTAACTGAGTTTCTAAGTCAAAAAGGGCCATAATTCAAATAAAATCCTTGACAGAATTACCTTCTCCTGCCCATGTTTTGGGATCATGATGGTTTACAAGTATTCCCACTTTCAAATTAATATCTGAAACAGTTTAGTCAGAAAGTGGACTGGTACGAAAAAAATTAACCAAGATTCTAAGTTGATAAAGGGCCTTAATTTTTAAAACAAATCCCTGACAGAGTTACCTTCTCTTGCCTACAGATGGGGGTGATGATGTTAACAAGCATTCAAAGTTTCAAAGCAATATCTCAAAGGGTTAAGGCAATAAGTGGATTTTACCCATATTCAATGTATTTTCTAAGTAAAAAAGGGGCATAATTCTGTCAAAAACCTTGACAGATCTATGTACTCTTGCCTGTTGATGTAGGTCATGATGGTAAACAAGTATGGTTAGTTTCAAAGCAATACCTCCAATGGTTTTGAAATAAAGTGAGGCGGTACTAAAAACTTAACCAAGCTCAACACACTTTCTAAGTCAAATCAAAGCACTGATAGTACTGACAACAAGGTGTCCTCTGCAAAATGGCGAGCTCTTAAATAGTAACACTATTAATGAAGTATGTACATGGTGAGCGCTAACATAGCAATACTATAAATGAAATATATTATGCTTCAGTAATAACAAGAACATTTATATCTTTGAATAAATCCGATATTGTTTATGCTGACATTGGATGTGTGTTGTACAAATGTGTGAACAATTGAATTTAAAGACACACTCCCATTAACTGGTGCAAAGTTATGCAATAGTAGAAAAATGAACTATTAGTAAATTTAGCATAAATAAAGACACTGCTTTCCTCTCACTCTGGTCAAGCAAATACATGTATTTCAAAAGTAATAAAGTTTTTTAATATGTTACAAATAATTTTACAGTATAGGTTGTCGGTTAACAGAAATAGAGCTGGATATCCCCCCATTTGTCTCTGTCCAGTTGAACCAGACAAGCACAGTCTCCAAGTCTGGTTCACTCAATAAAATTCCAGGGACCAGACAAGGAGACACTTCCTAGCTATATTCAATTAAATCCGAGCATTCAAAATATTTACAGGTTGCACTATGTTACAAGATGATCTAGACAAACTAACCGGTAAAGTTGGAAAAAGTCTGGGGATATTGCCTAGTAAATGCAAAGCAATCCATTTCTTCAAATATTAAAAAACCCAAGCTTTTAATTACGTGAGACTGCAAATATGATAAGTTAATATTTAAGTGATTTCAATTATGTAATTCAACACTTTACCAAACATGCCTTGGCCAAAGAGGGCCATTCTTTCTCGTCTAGGATCATTTTCTATTGTTTATAAAACGAACAGTAAACACGTTGTAACTCTCTAGAGGTAACAGAAATTATTTAACCTCTTCACCAGTTACACCGTTAACTCAAGCGGAGTAACTCAGCATATCTCAATAACGTCTATCGGTCGCTAAGTTAAGGGTCGCCACTATCGGTCGCTATTTTGTGGTCATTCAAACTGGCGGGGTGTCTTTTCGAGTCCGAATGGATTTAAAATCATTTGATGAAATCCGACAATTAAACCGAATACATTGTATCATTTATTTACTTCATCGTTTATGTTTATAATACCTCCCCCTTTAACAAAAACCCACTTTTATTATCCATTTCCGTTTTAAGCACGCATGTAAAATACTGAATGGAAATAAGGATGTTCACATTGTATGAAATGTCGGATCCAAATACTCCTCTCGATTACGTTTAATTTCCATGATACATGTATACATGCAGGATGCCAAAACAAAACTTGATCCTGAATCTGCCTGATGGTGTAGTAATTCAAATACTCTGACTTTTGCCTACATAAGTGTTACAATGATTTAATGCTTTAAACGGGTTTTAGTTTATTTTTAAGTCGAGATCACAAACACGATCCACACACATTTCAGCTAAAGTCGATCTACTTTGCAGGCGAAAGGAGAAACCTATGGCTGTTCAAACTGTCAGGGGCTATACGTTTGACGCATCAGGCGTACGCCGTTCTATTCGTTTCAAAAAGCCAGAATGAAATCGGCGCCTTTTAAGCAATGAGGTTTGGATATACCGGCGTACCCCGGCTTACTCCGGCCAGCGAAAAGTCGAGCTAAAAATGCGTATAGAAATAAAAATATATCTAAAATAGTATCTTGGTAATCATGAATTCTTAAATTGTGAATAAACAATGAAAATCGATCTAGAAATACTGCAAGATAATAGTTAAACCATCTTTATTTTCCAGTCTTGTTTTATACCTTTTGTCCAATCTGTTTACATCTTGTGATCAATTAATTTTATGGACTAGGATTTTCCACTCTGCCTACTTAGCCATCATCCATTATGTTATGACCTCTGATGGGTACAGACACCAATTAACAATTTAATCCCCGTCATAAAATGTGTGAAAAGCTGACATACACAAAATCACGGACCATGACAAAATGCAATCAACAAACACATGGAAGCAGACCGGTATACGATTTAGCTGAGATATTGATAAATCAGTCTGCACAAATTGGCAAACCAGTCAATAATTTGTTTACATTCTGGGTTAAAGGGCAATTTGATAATAATTGCTAATTTACGGTAGAATGGCATCTCCAGGCGGGAGATTAGCTTATGAATAGGGTTCACAGGTATGATGAAGATTTATTTAATATTTTCTGCTTAAATTGACAACATAAATTCAATAAAATACACATATTTCTTCTTGACGGTACCAGTTACACCACGGACCTATATACACATGGATTGGCAACTTCCGAAAATTGTTAATGCGATATCGGAGTAAATGTTACCCATCATGCGTTGAGCACACTCGGTGTTTTTCGGAAATTTTCCGATTTGTGATATTCGGCAGGTGCCGCCAGACTTGACAAAATTTTCAACAAACAAAATCGATAACAGTTACGCCTTACGAAAAAAGATTAGCTTGGAAGAAGACAAAAGTTGCATAAACAAAGAAAAATACAAACTATTGAGCCATACATATTGAAGTATAGGGCTGTAACGATACATTCGAATATTCGATTTAGTCGAATACAGTTTTGTCCGAATTGTATTCGTTATTCGCCATGTGCCGAACCGAATATTTACGAATATAGATAGAAATTGCATGATTTAAACTAAAGTCATTTGAATTTACCTAAAACAGATGAAATCTACTGAAAACGCTTCCGTTTCATAGCGCATTTTGCACTATTTCGTCGTAATACCCCACCCACAACAGTTGACAGATATTTTCTCGACATTTATTTAGTAGTCGTCGGGCCGATATTTGATCTTGGTTTACAATTGAATAAATGATTTTCATAACTTTCTGGGTTTTAAACTGATTGAATTCATTTAAATTTCACATTCAATTAAAATTTGATTTCAACAAGTGGGAATTCCCATTTTACGACATCCGAAAACCGTCTACATCAACAACATGTCTAGCATCGAGGAAACCGTTGAAATCGTAGATCCTCTTTACTCTATAGTCGTGTCTAGTCATTTGAACCCAGAGCTCTTTAAGTTACATGTTTACTCAGTGTTTTTTTACGTTTGAGCAGTATTATTTCACATTGATTTAAGTACAAAGAAAGTATTATATGTAGTCAGCAGACTGTAATATATTGTTGGCAAAAGCCATAATATTTATAATGTTCACTTGTTCAATGATTTTAGTATAGTATTCATATTCATGAATAAATATTCGTATTAAGTAACCCTATATTCGTGATACGTATCGTATTCGCCCCTTAGTGTATTCGTTACAGCCCTATAATGAAGTAGACACGATTTAATTTGATTTATTGTTTACGTTTTTCCTGATACGTTCCAAGATGGAGGACGGCGGGAAGCTTCATTCTACATCGCACTGACAAAATTTTCAACATACAAAATCGATAAAAGTTACGCTCTACAAAAAACAGATATAGGTTGGAATGAGACTAATGTTACTTAAAGAAAAAAAAGCAAAACTATTGAGCCATAAATATTGAAGAAGACACGATTAAATTTGATTATTTTTCAAGATGGAGGACAGGTGGACGCTGGGAGTTTTCGATTTCGCAAACGTCAGATATTGTCGTTCGATGCTAAAATCTCGCCATCTGCGATAAAAAGGTTGAACTTGTATAGCAAGATACGAAAGTTGCCAATCCATGTGTATATAGGTCCGTGGTTACACTTATTTACAGTAGCGCAAGCTTCTTGTCCGTATGCAAAATGGAAGACAACTGTTCATTAGATAGTAAACGCTTCGGGTCAACTCGTACCTTAGTCAACTCGTACCTGATTTGGTCAACTTGTACGGTTAAAAAAGTCAACTCGTACCCTTTGTAGTCAACTCGTACCTTTTGTTTCAAAACTGATATTTCAGGTGAAAGTCAGTTATTGTCAATTGTTAGTAAGCTGCTTTTATCATAAAACATGTATATGTTAAGTTGAAAAAAATAAAATTTATGATTGAAATGTTATATAAGTTATGCTTTTTTTTAAAAACTTTTTCTGTTGAAGTAACTAAGTCTTCTCAAAATTCAGTTAACTGTTACTGTCACTTGATCTGAAATTCCATCGCCTTGATAAATAAATTCACACAGAAAATTAAAGTTGTACATAAATCGGTACAAAAATAAAACAGGAAACAAATTAACTAATTTTATGAGCGTGTCTACGAACCTGATTTCCATGTCCGAGGGCCTATTGTATCTTAAAATACCTAAATTGAACTGAAATAAAACATATTTTCGTCATTAACTTGATGAAAATAATACAATTTTCGAAAGTCCCGTTTTTCATTATTTTAGTAATTATGCTAAAATCGAATGATTACGTAGGGTACAAGTTGACCTTTTTTCAAACATTCTCTTCATTTCTTCCATTTTCTGATACAATTTTGCAAAATAGGAGCAAAATAAAGTATTTCAATGCAAATATTTAAGGTAAGTCGCGGGGTTCCCTCTGAAAAATGGTCGTTTTTTTAAATCTCGACGCAAAGTTTAGAAATCGTGCATGCCTGTGGTATGAGGTACTGGCTTTCCCGGAAAAGATGTTTTGAAATTATCTGTAAACGATAAGCACGGAAAAAGCGCCACCTAGCGGAGGGTGTATTTTTGAAAGATTTTCGTCATTTCACGGACATAAGTCCGTCAATAATATTTTTACAGCTATGGTTTTTCCACCAAATCAAAGCCGAATCAATCTTAGTTCCATGCATACAAAATTATTTAAAGATATCCACATTGAATACCTAAAATAACGTAATGATCCGCGAATGGGAGGCAATTTTCAAAGCGAAAATGACCCCAAAGCGGACGCATTAAGGGCAAATTGCAGAAATCGGCTCGAGAGAATTTTTTTTAAAACCGTAACGGATCCTTTAAATAAATATAAACATTTTTTTGAAATAAAAATGGGGTGTCACTGACTTTGTTTTCAGGCCATCTAAACTTTTCTGAAGCACGACGGGGGTGCGTTAATGACGGTTTTTTATGCGGCGTCACGGTGTATTACTGACGTCGGTCTCTTGAAGTGAAACGTTTTCGTTTAGATGCGCAACATGTTCATTAGGGCAACTCTTGTACTCGATATTTAAGACTTAATAAGCGGGAAAATGTACATTCTGACATTACTGACGTCATTTAGTCGTATATGTTATGATAAGTAAGATGGCTGAATTTAGAAAAAAAGGGCGATTTGCAAGCGCAAAAAAATCGACCAATATAGAAATATATGCAAAAGTAACACTGCAATTATAATTGGACCCGCAGGTGAGGCCATCCTTAAAAAATTGTTTGTTTGCCCTAACGCGACCGACTGATGAAAATCCTCCCGACTGCCTTTTTTTTTTGGATCTGAAAGCCAAAAAAAATTTTTCTGCCGTCGAGAAAAACCGTTCCGTTTTTGTCATTTTCCATCTTTCCGGTATTTCTTTTCTGTAGTTCTTTCGTAAGTAATACCAATCAGTTATCCTCGACAATGCTTGACAGAACGTGCAGGGGTGTGGATCCTTTATTTTTTCACTTTTCCGCGGACGAGTGAGATGTAAAAATTCACACTTGTCCGAGGTCAAAATTCACCTGTCCAGATTTCAACATTAAAACCAAATTATGTGAAACAAACAAGGACCAGGTTAAGATTTTTATTATATATGCTAATCAGTACATGTCTAGAGGACTTCCGAGTGAGCTTGGGAGTGCCTGAAGTGACTTGGAGTACGGAGAAATATTACGGCACTTCGCGGGAGTGTATTTGCGACACTCCGAGTGGTTTTACACGTAAATTAACGGGTTTACGGGAAATAAAAATCAGATTTATTATATTCAGTAGAAATGTGTCCACACTGTTGTATGCATATTAATTCAAAAAGATTTGGCGACCGACGTACATTTTGTAAAGCGTGTTCAATATATTTTATCACCAAAAATAAAACTTACTCATAACATTATTTATTCCAAACTATTATTTTTATAATCCAAAATTATCAGACTTTTGTCTAGAGCTACTTTTACATGTCTCGAACTGTCAAATATCTCGGTCTTTTTGATGCCACGTGCTTCTCGAAGATCAAAGAAAACTCACATGTACAATATAGCGTCGGCGATTGTTTTTTGATCTCGTGACACCTGCAGCTTTATCTTTTATGATGGTTGCAGTTAAAAATATTTATTCGGCAAATGTTATTCATTAAAATAAATATTACTGGAAAAACGTTGACTTTGACAGTTGCTGAAACAATAAATGACAAAAACACGAACACGCTGGAACGCCGCGTTTTGTTTTATAAAGAACAGTTGAAGAACAGTGTTAATTGATAAATATTTGTTTGCATTCACAAATTGACAAACATTACTCAGTCAGTGGTGTCACATAGCTTGGATTTGCAAACAGTTTTGCGTCACCCTTTACGACAGGCCACATTTTCCACACCTACCGCTGGTGACAAATGCTAAGGGACCAATTACAGCTTACTTTAAATGGAAATATATATTGTAAGTCAACATAAAGGTGATAAATAGTTTAGATTCTGATAAGAAATAACTCAATTCTTTATGAAACAATAAAAAAACATAACGCCGTGATAGTATACAGTAGCGGCGATTCTCAACGAAAATACGTCTGATTCGAACTTTGTAATTCAATGGATTTTGATTCAACAGGTCGCTTTTACAGGTGTATTAATGTTGGTTTTCATAAAACTGCAAACAAATCGGGCGGTTCCTGGCTGGATTACTTGGGACTGTCTTACATTATTCATTTCATTTTTCTCGAATTTTGACTTGTCCGCGGACAAGTTGGGCAGAAAAACCCGTATCGGACTAGGAATTCCGCACCCCTGACGTGTACGCTGAAGCTCACTCCGCAGGGAAATCGTACCAATAATCGTGTCAGAAATCTGACACGCTCGCATTTCAGTATTTCATAAGAAATGAATGAAAAGAATAAATAATTTTATTAATAAGACTATAATCTTTTAATTTGCCAAATTTGAACATCAAATTGTATCTATTTAGCGTAAAGCAAAACGAAAGTTTCGGGCAGGTCAGAATTTTCACACATTGGTAGCCATCTTGACGATTTGACAATTATCACGTGGCCATTCCCACGAACCTTTGGAAAAGGATATCTGCAGGAAATCGCCGAAGATTCCGATTGCGGTCGCGATCAGGGAAGTTTATTTATTTACATGACCACGTGCGTTTTGGCGCGAACACTTTCAGGTTATGTACCGCGTCGAAAATAAAGTAATTTTGTTTTCAAATTAAAAAAACATAGTGGTAAATGCTATTTTATATTTACACTCGTCCTTTATATCATCTAAACACTAATCAAAAGGAAATATCAAGCATTCTGAACTACATGAAAAATAAGTGCGATTGCGTCATACGAAAGTCCGTTGTAAATGTAAGCAAAATGATTCATGTTTTTGTAGTCAACATTGGTTGTAGAACATCGTAATTGGTTTGAAAATATGAATTAATAAATATATGACCTAAACATGACCATATTTCCCTACTCAACGTACATTAGATGAAAATTTGCATGCTCTGTTATTCTGGTAAGGATTTGTAGTAGTGCTGATCCAAAACTCTAAAGCTGCACCTGACGAAAAACAAAATATCAAAATAGCGGCATTTAGAGTTTTGGAAGCCAGAGCTAAATGTTAAACCTGGCAATGTCAGACGAAAAAAATTCCACTCAATTTGATATTATCTGAACATTTTGTAAGTTCTCGCATAATTAAATTAAATTTTTACAGTGGTACAAATTAATTTTCCTATGTTGAAGTTCAAATTTTATAGATTTTTTATGTGAACCTGTTCCTAACCTGGCCACAGGTCCAAATACAAGGCTCACTCCGACACTGAGTTGCTTGACATTCTATAGCTTAATAACTTCTTCAAATTTACGGTTTGAATGATTTTACAACACTATTAAAGCACTTCTGGAATGAGCCTTGTTAAGCACTTTGGGAGCCTGGCTTATGGCTAAAATGATAATGTGCAAACCACCACCCATGCAGATATGTTACAAAGCAGGTTAATAGCATTCTACAGTGGGGTGCTAATAGCCAATAGGTACATACAATAGAGAAATATTAAGACAAGAAAGGTGCAAATATTAAGTGTACAATATGTCAGCTATTAATCTAAGATACAACATACATGTCAATGTATGTACCGAGTTAATACCGAGTTAATACAACATCTATAAAACATCTGAAAATCCAAAAAAAAAAAAATAAAAAAAAAAAAGACCTACCTACCTACCCACTGAAAAAATGCTGGGTCGCGTTAGGGCAAACAAACAATTTTTTAAGGATGGCCCGATGCAGGTCGTGCAGAGTCTGAAGGAAATGAAACGGGATCGTGGCTTTTAGGGAGAAGACTTATTGAGCTTCAAGTGCTGGGAAAAGGACTGGAGGCCTGTGTCAACTGTGTGAACAGTTTACATTTAAAAGATACCATACGCGAGACCCTGCAAGGACTTGGGTCCATATTGCATATAAAATGCAGAAACTGTCCCATGGAGAATATTGTACCAACCGGTAAAAGGCATGCTGGACCGGACGGCAATGGTGGCCAGAATATTTGATGTGAACACTAAACTTGCAGCAGGTGAGACTTAAAAATCAGACAAGATAATTATTTATTAGCATAATCGCGAAACATTTTTATTGATGTAAAACAAATGTTAGTGTTAAATCAAACTAGCCGCTTACAGTGTATATGTAGTCATCTGGTTTCCATATCCGGG
Source organism: Saxidomus purpurata (assembly GCA_022818135.1). NCBI lineage: Eukaryota > Metazoa > Mollusca > Bivalvia > Venerida > Veneridae > Saxidomus > Saxidomus purpurata. The sequence goes on along the minus strand of JAFMSR010000853.1, from coordinate 27,878 downwards.
TGAAGAGGAAGTTCCTCATTTTTCAGCGTTACGCGTAAAATGCACGCACTGTACGTATTTTGGCGTCCATGCATTGGATATTAAAACAAGAGCTGTCCCTCCCAAGTGACGAATGCCCCCAAAAGAGGTGCCTCACAGTCTGTGTCCTCTCCATGTGCTCAATAAATGTGCTATGTAATTTTAAAATCCTTCCATGCATGACAGAGTAATCATGCATACAGTATTCCATTACTTTAAACACTAAGTGTGACCTTGACCTTTGAGGTAGGGACTTGGGTCTTGCACGCGACACATCCGCTTGATGTGCTAGACATTTGTGCACAGTTATTTTAAAATCCTTCAAAGCATAATAAAGTTATAGTCCGGACACAAATGTATGCATATAATACAGGATTCCATTACCTATAAACTCTAAGTGTGACCTTGACCTTTGTGGTAGGGATGTGGGTCATGCACGCGACACGTCGTCTTGATGTGCTAGACATTTGTGCCAAATTATTTTAAAATCCTTCAAGGCATGACAAAGTTACAGTCCGGACACGAATGTGTGCATATATGCTTATATAGAGGAATCCATTACCTTCGAACTCTAAGTATGACCTTGACCTTTGAGCTAGGGACGTGGGTCTTGCACGCGACACGTCGTCTTGATGTGCTAGACATTTGTGCCAAGTTATTTTAAAATCCTTCAATGCATGACAAAGTTACAGTCCGGACACGAATGTGTGCATATATAGAGGATTCCATAACCTTCATACTCCAAGTGTGACCTTCACCTTTGAGGTAGGGATGTGGGTCTTGCACGCGACACGTCGTCTTGATGTGCTAGACATGTGTGCCAAGTTATTTTAAAATCCTTCAATGCATGACAAAGTTACAGTCCGGACACAAATTTGTAAGTGGGGACGGACGGACAGACGGACGGACGGACGGACAGACGGTCAGACGGACAGACGGTGCGATTTTAATATGCCACCCTTCGGGGGCATAAAAAATGTTTCCACACTTGTTTATCTGCTAGTCAAACTTCCTGTAGGATAGATGTGATATATTTCACTGAATTTTAGACAATGGCAAGCCTGCCTTTCAGTATACATGTCTGTCTGTATTTCTGATAATGAATACATTGAGATAACGTGCACTAAACCTGTATCCCTCAACCGATGTATGCTGCTGCTGATGATAAACTATTCTTTCTTGCTTTGATATTTAAGGTAAGACACGCATAATACTGAATGTTTCAAATTCCAAAAATAAGAATATATTTATGTAAAGTGTCTGATGAGATGTCTTATTTCTGAATTTTGAATAACTTTCACCGTCCGAAATTTTTTTATATGCATTTTAGTTCTCTAGGTCTCGAGCTCTAAAGTCAACATAATCACGGAAGACCCTAGTGGTAATAAAATGCATCCCATGGATTTTTCAAATGTAGAAACGATTAAACATTTGCTTGTTTAAAGATGTAATACATATGTGTACCTTATGAATGTTTTCAAATAATGTTATTTTATCAAATATAGAAGAAAAATGAGAAAGAACATCACATCTATGCTCAGATCCAATGGAAATTTTCTGGTTTTGTTACTTAGTACCTTTAAATCAAAGGACCTCCGAGATAAAAGTAAAGTTGGGCAATTGATAAAAGCTTTTTAAAAAGCTTCTTATTTGTACTTTAAATGTCTGCATAAAATTACAGAAACTTTTACTGTCTTGTTTTAGAAAAAAATCCAATTAAATTTTGCCATGATGATATTTCAATAAAAAATCATACAAAATAGCCTTATATTACTACATGTAAATGTAATTTGAAGCAAATTTTATGAAAAATCATAATTTATATTGTATATAAATTTGTTTATGTTTCGCAGATAGCAGTGTACTTAAAACCTGATATGCATTATACATGTATGGGGATAGATAGCCACCCACTTACTTCCTAGTGCTTTGTCATATATAGGTCAGATGCTGATTATGATAAATTTAATCCCTGCCAAGCTTATATTTACACGTGACCGTGGTCAGTTCTGCATCATATCATGTAATCTTTGCATGCAAGCTCGCAGCATCTCAGATCTCGACCAATCGTAAGGCTCAATTAACTTGTAGTTAGCGTTACTTCAAAGGTTTGCGTGGTTTTGAGTTAATTCAAGAAAGCGCCCACTCAGAGAAAAGACGTACCGGAACATTGGATTTGGATTTGTAATTTGTATCGTTTACATTTTATTTCCCTATCCGCCACAACCTCCCTCCTGGCTATCTATACCTATTCATGCTGAAATCTAACAATTGTTTTAGGTGGTTTTCATTGTCCAACTTTGTATCATTATTAATTTGAACTTGATCTGATAATCTTATTCTATGAAATTATTAGAATACATATTTGAAAATAAAACGTCCGGCAGGACCTGGCTCTGCCAGACAATATCAATCAAAAGGTGTTCGTAGTTATAGTAGTTAAGTAATGTTTGGCCTTATAATAAAAGCTCAACGGCTAGTTCTATGCTACAAATGAACTTCGAGTGACTAAACAAACTGGCGTCAAGAAGACATAAAAGTTTATAAAATGAACGTACTGAAGGTAAAAAAAAAACTTAAAATAAGTATAATAGAAATTATTAAGATTTTACCGGGATTTGAACCGGGGTCTCCAGGTTAGAAGGCGGGTAACAAAACCGCTGGGCCACGGAGGACGTAGTAGATTGTGCTTTTTAAACTAGTTATAAACAAATTTTACGTAATAAATGAGCGGTAGCCTATTAGTAGGGCCTTACATTAATAAGCGAACGGTCTGGGTCCAGATTATAGCGCGGGTGCTTACTGATACAAATGCATAATGTGGGTTTTCTGATGACGTGGCTCATATACTTGAACTAATTACTGACTTTCTTTATAAAAATAGGGATGTGCTTTGTTTGTAGAATAATATATAATATTCTATGCTTTTTACGTACAAACGCTAAATGTAACGAGAGATTGGTTACTTCTCACTTCCTCTAAATAAAATGTGGGTACATTTGATTTTTTATATTTGGACAATGATTTTAGCGACTGAACTCCAGATGGTCAACTGTTGGTCATTCCTGTTACAGATGCAACTGTACTGCTGCTTTCACAGAGTTTGTACACATGTATATATACGCACAGTAAAAACAGAAAAGTTTCGATTTCAAGTAATTCAATGTTAAAACTGTATCGGGGGCATTGAAAGATAACCTAACAAAATAAACGCTGCAAATATATTGTTTTCGCCAATTTGTCCGTTCTAAAGTTTACCCAGTTTGTCACGCTATAAGTTCATTGGTAAATTTTTTTATAAGACACACAGCATGTGTACATTCATCGGCAGCTCAGTTGGTAAACCGTTCGGCTAAACTTTTATTACCGCGGCAACCTCGGTTCGAATCTCGTCTCTGGTAGAAATAGTTTTTCTTTCTTTAATAAATAGCTTAAAACGCTGTTTTTATGTTTACAGAATAACTAAACACTGATTTTGTCAAAAGTAAACAATACTCTATATCTGGAGTCCAGTAGCTTAAATGTGCAATGTAGTTATAGTAAAAAAGAAGTAATTGTAAAAATAAAAGATTTGTGAATTCTGAACCGGTTATTCTCTTAGCTATATGAACCTTTAATAATATAAAATAGGAGTTATGGCCACTTTATGTCCGTCTATCTATCCTGAAAATAGCGATAACGTTCTGACTGTTGGTCATTCCTGTTACAAATGCAGCTGTACTGCTGCTTTCACAGAGTTTGTACACATGTATATATACGCACAAGTAGCGCGTATCAAATTCGCATACACTGACTTTAACGCCCGTTTCAACAGGATAACCTTACCTTCATTCCTATAAAAAACGAACTATTTAGATTCTCTTTCTCTGTAGGAAACGGTCAACAGATATTATCAGTAGCGGGACTTGAACCTGAGGTAACAATGATTTCATATCAGCGATTTTGGTCACTTGACCGTGGAAGCGGTGTCAGGCAGAAGTCATATGGACACATGACATGTGCAACACAAAATCCTGACTGTTTTGCTGTGAATGATCTGTTTCCACGTTCTTATTTAAATGTGCAACGGGAATTTATCTAAATGTCCTATCAAAAAACTGAATTTTTTCTTATGGAAAATAACAACAGTAAGTTGTTCTTATAAATGAAGTCGTTGCGCATCTAAACGAAAACGTTTCACTTCAAGAGACCGACGTCAGTAATACACCGTGACGCCGCATAAAAAACCGTCATTAACGCACCCGCGTCGTGCTTCAGAAAAGTTTTAAAAAAAAATTCTCTCGAGCCGATTTCTTGCAATTTGCCCTTAATGCGTCCGCTTTGGGGTCATTTTCGCTTTGAAAATTGCCTCCCATTCGCGGATCATTACATTATTTTAGGTATTCAATGTGGATATCTTTAAATAATTTTGTATGCATGGAACTAAGATCGATTCGGCTTTGATTTGGTGGAAAAACCATAGCTGTAAAAGTATTATTGACGGACTTATGTCCGTGAAATGACAAAAATCTTTCAAAAATACACCCTCCGCTAGGTGGCGCTTTTTCCGTGCTTATCGTTTACAGATAATTTCAAAACATCTTTTCCGGGAAAGCCAGTACCTCATACCACAGGCATGCACGATTTCTAAACTTTGCGTCGAGATTTTAAAAAACGACCATTTTTCAGAGGGACTTACCTTAATGATTGATAAAAAATAATATTATCTCAAAGATATTGCATAAAAAATTTTAAGGTACAAGTTGACTTTTTCGAGAAAAAAAATCAGGTACGAGTTGACCAATTCAGGTACGAGATGACTAAGGTACGAGTTGACTGGTTACCTATATTATTGAAACAGTTCAGAAATACTTGAACAGGCTGATGAAATTGCCCAATCGGGCTTTCGAAAATCAGCTTTTTTAGAAATGATTTTCTTCACTTGAAAAAGGTGTGAACTAGTTAAGTATGATAAAAATATCTGAAAAAGAGTTTAAAAGTACAGAATTGTTCATGTTTTCCTGCAAAAATTTGTCTCCAAATTGTCAAGAAAAGACATTTTTGGCATTTTCTTTTAAACTTATCAACAGAAAGTTCTAAAACAGCTCAGATTCATAGAAAATGCACACATAATTATAAAGAAACCTAAATTAGGATACACAAAGGTATAGTTTGTTGCGCCGGTCCTTTTTCTGATTTCACATGTAAAATATATGGAAACTGAAAGTAGAAGTGCCAAAAATCTGGCGCAAGAAATGGCTGGATGGATTTTGGTGATGTGGAGTTTTTGGGTCGATTGTTAAAATCGAACCAAAGTTAACAGAGTATATCGCCCCCTTACGGCCGAACGCACAACATACAAACAAGTAGTTCCATATAAACAGTTGTTAGGCATTATAGCGATTTCTGTTTTCAAAATTATATAGTAATAAATCTAAATAATTTAAAAACATTTCAGAATAGAATAATATTATTTCGTTGTTATTCTTTAAATGTGTAATTAATCGTAAATACTATTAATGCGCGAACGAACGACTTGGACATACAAATTTATAACAACTCGTTTTTTACCACAACTTTATAGTCGGCGGGCATAGAGCAGTTGGTAGAGATGCTGGAAATTGAAATGCGCTGACTTACTGCGGCGGACGCGAGTTCGAAACCCATCTAATACAGTTTTTTTTTACATTTTTTTTCTGTTTTACTTATAATTTTAAGACTTTAAACCATTTTCAATGTTTTACAGCAAATAATCATAGAAAACTTCATTCATGTCAAACTTATAAGGATAATGTTAATAAGACATACTGTATACATATTATTCGATAACAGTAAAGTTCAGTCAGTAGTCGTGTCAGGTTTTGCTTGTACAACCAGAATTGGTTTCCTTGGGTTCTTTTCGGGCCATGCCTCAACATCAATCATCACCAATTTCTAGAATATTTAAATGTCAGTTTTGTTTGTGGGCCCGCTGTGATACTTTGTATCACTGTTTTTCTTGTTCAGTTATTAATTTACTCTGTGTCTTCTTTGATCTTGCTCATTGTTCAGTTTTTGCCTACAATTTAGGATAGGAATTTATTTTGTATTTATTGACACAATACACTCAACCCTATGGGCAAATCCCATAACTTTTGAATGACATTAAAAGTTGTGCAAACTTTGAATTTTCAGTTCAGGTTTGTAAAATTCCACTTCTCAGTTACCATTCACAGCTATGATACTTTATAGGGTAGTTGAACATACATGTAGTCACAGAATGCAAAAGGTAAGCACATGGGTTCCTATCAAAAGTAAAGTTTGCACATATGGTTAAAGGTCAAACTCTGTGGACATTTGTGTCTCCAGTTTGTTGATAACTTTACTCATGCATGGGTTGCCCTGATATTTACACATGTATGTGTACAGTCTGTGTTGTTCAGAGACAATCGACCCTCCAGCACTTTCAGTCCTTTGATTTCATACCCTACTAATGCAAATGACATTCCCTAGCTGTTTCAGAAACATTCATGAAGATTTGCACTGAAAATCTTAAAAAATGTGTTTTTCAGTGATTTCAAACTTATTTTAATTATGTTAAAAAATCTCAAGATGACTTTTATTCACTTTTTAATTTATTCTCTAAATCTGAACTTTGTAATAGACTGTAAATTGTATGAAATTACTCATTTTTAAAAAATCTGATTTCCTTGCCCGATTGGGCAATTTCACCAGCCTGTTGAAATAAGATTGAATTATCATATTTATTTGAAATAATGAATGTTAAAACAATATAAACCAAAATATATCTTCTTGTCGGTTCTCGTCGGAAGTGACGTCATGCCGAACTGATCAGGGAGACCGTATAAAGAGTTAGCCGAAACTGCAGTTAGCCGAAAACACCAGAATTTATATGTAGCTACCATATACGAAATCAGTTAACAGTATAGATCTTATCTCAATGTGAAGCGAAAACTCAATTTTAGGCCAGTTGTGATACTCGAACTATCACAGGTTTCTTGCTTACCTTTGTTTTTCTCTCCACTTCAAAGAATTTTGTTGAAATGTTATCGGTCCCTGCTCGTGTTGAAATTCTAATTCAATTACGAATGGTAATTAAACGTGTTCAAACTTCCGCAGTGGTTACGTGCCCTTGTCGTGCAACGTTCAAATTTGTCAAAATGAAGGTAAGACAAGACTGACAAACAAAACTGACATGTAAATATTTTGAAAATTGGTGATGGTTGATGTTGAAGCATGGCCCCAAAGGAATTAATTCTAACTTGCATTGTTTGACTGATTTGCATTTCTCTAATTGCCGCATTGAACTAACAAGTTATGATTATCTTTAATAAATTGTTATTACAGATTGCCAAAATCACAGTATTTAAGATATTTGCCGCCACACCTTGTCGATCTCGGTTTTTTAATTATTCTCGGCTTCGCCGTGACGTCATACTGACCAGTTAACCAATCGGATTATTAGGTCGCGTTCATTTCTTCATTCGGTAAAAGGTGAAAACTCGGTCTTTACCCTTGACTCATATGCAAGTTTAAATTTATAAGAGAATATTTTGAGAAAAAAGCACCAGCTCCACTGTCAGGGTCCGTATATTACAGGGTTATGAAACGGCCGAATATGAAAATATGATGTCCCGGGTCACGTGACCTTTGTCCGAGATATGGAATATTTTTGAAAATTTTGATCGGCAAAGCCTATCAACGAAACACTTATAAACTTGTTGTTTGATCGAGTTTTCATAAAATTGTGATATTGAAATGTGAGGTAAGTGTTTACGTTTACTTTCTTCGTCTTTACGTTTTGTTTTATATTACCAAATGGTCAAAATAAGCTGTTCTAAATCAGGGTCCGTATATTACAAGATTATTAATATACGGACCCTGACCACTGTGCACGCTCAAATGAAAGAAACGCTTACATTTGGCGCAAATTAGTCTATAAACACCTATCTAGACATGAAAATAAATCTACACAAAATAATTCAACTTGTTCAATACATAAACGTTAATACTATTTGAAAGACCTTGATTATAACAGGAACCGTCTGTAATAGTGGCCAAGTTCTAGTGGCAGCACACTTTGTGGCGGACAAAAAATGATGGCAGTGGCTAGGTAGCCGTACATATATTTCTTACGAGGAGCTACATAGAATCGGTATTTATTAATCATTCATTAAAGTATATAATGTGTAATGGTTTACTTGTTTATTAATATGAGACAAGGATTGCAGTAGTACCGACCCTGCCACTGCCTTCTTAAAGCAGTTAAATGCCCGAAATATTGACCGATATTGAATTTAAGTTTCCATCTTACGCCGAAATTTATCAAAGTTTTACCAAGGTCTTTCAAATAGTATGGTCCGGAAACGAGAGTAATACGATAAATAACTTGCCTCGGATCACGTGACAAACATCCGGGTACCCGCCATTTTGGAAAAAGAAAGAAATTGTTGATACTTTATATCTACGTATATCTCGATATTTTACGAATCAATTTGACCAACAAAGTGATCCTTAATACAATATATGCATTCCCTTATCATTACATAATATTATATTTTACCGATGTTTCGTTTTAGGTGGATTTACGCATTGGAAAGTTGACCTCATACGAACGGGTTTTTTTCACAAATGACCAAAAGCCGAAAACCGACCTAATTTTAGCGCTTCTTTTCTACTTGCATGGTGTTCATGGGATTGATGTAACATCTTTTTCTCATAGATTTAAGTCTAATGTGCGTCTGTTATGTCTTAGATTTTCGTATTTCACCCGTATTTTAATTTTCTGGGACGGTTAGATCCGTTCAAAATCTAAAAATGGCGTCAATGGTGATTTTTTTCGCGATACGGTGATATTTTGTGCACAGGTTTTCACTATATATTTAGGGTCAAATGATGGAAAATTGCTAATTAAAATGTAAATTAAGAGTTATTTTTGAACGGATATGAATTAGATTTTCGTTTTTTTATTTTATAACATAATAACGTACAGTTTTGTAAGACCAGTATCGCGAGTCAAATTACCATCCCAAGACGGAATAGCATGGACCGTGTTTAACTCGCGTTAAAGATAATAGTTAATTATATATAGAGGTTTTAATTTCACAGTTTTACAGAAAATTTCATCAGCTTTCCAATTATACCATTTTTTAAATTAAATGTGGTATTTAAATGACACAATGACGGGCAGTTTTGCATACAACTATCGGACAAATACCAGTTTACTCGCTCGGCGTGATAAATGCACGGCGTGATAAACGCTTCCAGGCGAGACAAGATTATCAGTACGATAAGACATTTATAGAGGGCCTTTCCGGACCATACTATTTGAAAGACCTTGGTTTTACTTATACATCTATATACAATTTTTTCTAAATATTCATAAAGTTAATAATTTCAGCTTTTATTTTATACCAAACATTTAAATATTCATCAAATAATAAAGAAAAAAGGCGGGGTATTTTCCAATACATTCTTATATACTTGATATACAGGACGGCCGTATAATACACTTTTTTCCAAACTGAACAATTTGCTCCGGATACAACAATTTAACATTCCAAACATTTTAAATATTAGAGAGAAATAATTTTTCACATTCACAAATTAATAAACATTACTCAGTCAATGGTGTAACATAGCTTGGACTTAAAGTTAAATTTGTCATTCTTTATGACAGACCAAAATTTTCACACCTACCGCGAGTGACAAATGACAAGAGGAAAATAAACATTGATCAGTTACGGCGGATTAAAACGGGAAAAGATATTTCTAATCCACATTTTAAGGTTCAGATAAAAAAACTCCTATATAAAACGCATGACGTGATAGTATAGTGGTGACGGGTCGTACCGATTATAGCCTGTTTAGAGGATGGTGGACCCAATAAGCACAATTACAAACAAAGTATAGCGGTGATTCGCAACGAAATACCGCGGCGGCAATGTGTGATTCAAAGGATCTTAATATAACAAACAGGTCGCGTTTACAGGTGTATTGTACCAACAATGTTATGACTTGTGCAACATGTATTAAACTGTTTAAAATGAAAAGAAACAAACGTATGAAATATATGTACGGCTACCTAGCCTTTTGGTCTAGATAGCCGGATACGGCTACCTAGACCAAAAGACTAAGTAGCCGGTCACGGCTACCTAGCCACTGCCAAAAATGATCACAATTGTCTAATGGTTGTAGGATTAAGCCAATCATTCAGACGGACAGAAGATGGTCTTATATATATGCTTGTTTTAGCGTATTCTAGGACACCAGGGTTTGAAAGTAACTACAACTAAATAATCAAACAACATTTATTAAATTTATTTGTAGTTATTGAGATATTTTAAATAGATCTGTTGAAATGCGGTCACACGATTAACCGAAATACCGGAATACTACCGAAATACCGGAATACCCGAGAAAAAAGTAATATCGCACAATCTATGTATTTACGTATATTATTTGATCATGACATGTGTTAGGAAGGAATTTTGAAAATCATTAAATTATCAGGTTGTATTTTGTGTATTTCCCCGTAAAGTTGAATATTGAAGCGATCCGCTTTTTTTCAAAGCAAGACTCGCCATGCCGAACATCAAAGGAGCGGCACAGAAATCATGAAGACAATTATTATATCAAACGATACCGGACAAATTCAAATAATTACTGGATTAAATATAAAACTGGTATAAAGCTGTCTGGCATTAATCGACGTTTCTAAAATACTGATCAATCATTTTTTCTTACTTGAATCGCCGACGGAGAATGCAAACATCCGATTATTTTGCGGGAATCAAACGTATCGTCAATTGTTAACACAAATTCTTACCATTGACGTGTTCCATCTTAGGGAAATGCACATCATAGTTTGTGTGGAAAACTTCAGCTTTTCACAGCCGATGTGGTATATTCGTTTTTGGTGAAATACATATCTAAATAACGAACGACAACTCGTGCGTTCAAGAAAAAAATAGCCTGTGTCTACAGTATTCATCTCAGAAGTACCTGAATTTTTCAACTAACAGCAGGAACGTAGAATCTACGTATATTCTACGTTCCTGCTAAGAGAGACGCATATTTTCGATCTAGTGCTTAAGTTTCCGTGCACCTTTTTCTCACCCTGTATTAAATATAGCGGCCCGCAATAAGATTTATTTCATGTCGAAAAAACTACTATATAACAGTAAAAAAACATAAGCTCTTATGAGCTTTTGAACCGACCATAATGAATATGTAATAAACTGTTCATTGAAATGTAACTTTTACGGATTTTATTTGTAGGAAGTTTATAAATTGTGAATATATATGGGAATTTGTTACCAACGAACGAAATCGAAATTGCTTCCGATAGATTTTAACACAATAGACGCATTATAAAACTAACTATGTGAGTTACGTAAATAGATATGTAAGACAAGAATCTTTAACAAGGAACTTCAGTGAATTTTATGGAATGCGGATTGGGACATGCGCCACTTGCTAATTGCCAATGGCTAATTGTCACTTGCATATTAAATTGCTAATTGCAGGTTTGGACTTGCCACTTGCTAATTAACACTTGCTAATTGCCACTTGCTTTTTGCTAATTAAATTGCAGGTTTGAACATGCCATGTGCACCTGCTAATTGCCACTTGTCACTTGCTTATTGCTAATTGCTAGTGCGGACATGCCCATTGCCTATTGCTAATTGCTAGTTGGGACATGCCATTTGCCATTTGCTTATTGCTAACTGGGACATGCCACTTGCTATTGATCAGGTCGGCATGACGTCACTTCCGTAGTTACCAATTATCCGCCATATTGCCGAGGTGAAAACAAGCACCTGGCAACCGCATAGTTCAAATAGGGAGTAAGCTTTAAGATAGTCTTATTTTTCAGCCCAGACAAAATTTAGACGTTAAACAAACAATTTCATATATATTTTTTACTTATTTCAATGTCTTAGCGATGTTTGTCAGATATTTCTTTTAAAAATTCTTGAAAATGAGTGTTAAATGACGTTCGGTGAAATATCATGCACGACAAGAAAAGACAGAAAATGTATTTTTAATTCGGCCTATGTAAAATGATCTATATGTTTTAAGTATTTTCTTTAAGTTTCTTATATTAAGATAAATAATTTATTTGTTACAAACTTGTCCTGATTTGATATAGATTTCCAAAGTACACAACTTTTCTCGTATATGTCTAGATCTAACTAAAATCAGGTCGAAACACATCATTAGGTATATACGAGAATGTTATGTTGAAAATTTTGTCACAAAAATGTATTTTATTACAGGACCGGATGATATTATTAAATACACAGATTTGTTTTTTAGATTTAGATTTTAGTCTTTATAAAGGGCTGGCATTTATATTCAAAATAAATCTAAAAAATCACGTAATTAAAGTAAAGGCCCTATATTGAATCAATGTGAAACAGATACATATACTAAAAGTCACTTACATGTTGCGGAACACATAGCTTATCCTTAAAATCCATTCAATAAAATCAAACAACACAAACAGTATCTCATTTTACAACGTTGCCATGGTTAATTGATGGAATTTATGTGGATCTAGCCCAAGGCATAAGTCACAACAAAGGATGCGATATGATTTGTTGTTAATTGGCGACCCCCTGCCAGTAATCTCACTTGTCACACATCATTGCATATTGCACACTGGTCAATTGCATTTGATAATTACATAACAATTTGCAGAGTGCCCAATCTAAATTACGCAACTTTTTTTTATTGTGAACGATCGATCTAACATATGAATTTATTTATCATGTGACAATAACGAACCATAAATTTAATGAATGATAGACCTATATAACGTTTATACACATACGTTATTTGACACTTACCTTCGAGTTACATTTATAATGTATGATCAAGTCTGCATTTAAATATTATTTAATCATCTTACATATATAAAACTTGGTAAAAAATAATTCAGCAAATGAAAGTTTCAAGCAACCTTACAAATATTCGGAAAATACTTATTTTTGGCTGTTGATGACAAATTTTATGTACTCCGGTGAAATGTTTTTCTATAAGTGAAATTAGACACGTACATGTATTTAGGTAGACATCGTGATTTCAATTATAATGAGTCTTTAATAGATTTACGTCAACATTTTGTTTACAACTAATAAAATCGAGAAAACTATTTTGATTTACGATCTTAAGGTAGATCGCTCGAATACTAGATTCTAATTCTTAAATCTACCCACAAGAAAAATTATCATGAAAAACCTTCGATAACATGCTTGTGAATTTCTTCCTCATTTTAGAAATGTAATTAAACGGAGCATTTGTGTTCTTATTTTCGGAGGCAAGTTTTAATCGTCAGGAACAAATATCGTCCATAATTGCATAATTTGTAAGTCATGTGCATGCGTAGATCTAGATCATTTCGATACATTTCTAACACATTTAAGAATGAAAAACATCTTTTCCTTTTGATAGAAACAAACAGAAACAGAAGTCGGTGTCATTTGCATCAAGGTCTTTCAAATAGTATGGTCCGGAAACGAGCGTAATACGATAAATAACCTGCCTCGGATCACGTGACAAACATCCGGGTACCCGCGATTTTGGAAAAAGAAAGAAATTATTGATACTTTATATCTACGTATATCTCGATATTTTACCAATCAATTTGACCAACAAAGTGATCCTTAATACAATATATGCATTCCCTTATCATTACACAATATTATATTTTAACGATGTTTCGTTTTAGGTGGATTTACGCATTGGAAAGTTGACCTCATACGAACGGGTTTTTTCACAAATGACCAAAAGCCGAAAACCGACCTAATTTTAGCGCTTCTTTCCTACTTGCATGGTGTTCATGGGATTGATGTAACATCTTTTTCTCATAGATTTAAGTCTAATGTACGTCTGTTATGTCTTAGATTTTCGTATTTCACCCGTATTTTAATTTTCTGGGACGGTTAGATCCGTTCAAAATCTAAAAATGGCGTCAATGGTGATTTTTTTCGCGATACGGTGATATTTTGTGCACAGGTTTTCATTATATATTTAGGGTCAAATGATGGAAAATTGCTAATTAAAATGTAAATTAAGAGTTATTTTTGAACGGATATGAATTAGATTTTCGTTTTTTTATTTTATAGCATAATAACGTACAGTTTTGTAAGACCAGTATCGCGAGTCAAATTACCATCCATCGCTAAAACGCGCAAGACGGAATAGCACGGACCGTGTTTAACTCGCTTTAAAGATAATAGTTAATTATATAGAGGTTTTAATTTCACAGTTTTACAGACAATTTCATCAGCTTTCCAATTATACCATTTTTTTTTATAAATATGGTATTTAAATGACACAATGACGGGCAGTTTTGCATACAACTATCGGACAAATACCAGTTTACTCGCTCGGCGTGATAAATGCACGGCGTGATAAACGCTTCCAGGTAAAAATCGATAACCGAGACAAGATTATCAGTACGATAAGACATTTATAGAGGGCGTTTCCGGACCATACTATTTGAAAGACCTTGTTTGCATATAAAAAAACTCGTCATAACTGCTGCATTTTTATTAGCTCGACTTTTCTATGAAAAGGGGAGCTATCCTACTCGCCCCGGCGTCGGCGTCGGCGTCGGCGTCGGCGTTGGCGTCACACCTTGGTTAAGTTTTTCGTACCACCCCACTTTATTTCAAAAGTATTAGAGGTATGGCTTTGAAACTTACCATACTTGTTTACCATCATAACCTCCATCTACAGACAAGAGTACATAACTCTGTCAAGGTTTTTGACAGAATTATGGCCCTTTTTTTACTTAGAAAGTGTATTGAGCTTGGTTAAGTTTTTCGTACCACCTCACTTTATTTCAAAACCATTGGAGGTATTGCTTTGAAACTAACCATACTTGTTTACCATCACGACCTTCATCAACAGACAAGAGGACATAACTCTGTCAAGGTTTTTGACAGAATTATGCCCCTTTTTGACTTAGAAAATACATTGAATATGGGTAAAATCCACTTATTGCCTTAACCCTTTGAGATATTGCTTTGAAACTTTTAATGCTATTTCACATCATTACCCCTATCTGTACGCAAGAGAAGGTAACTCTGTCAGGGATTTGTTTTAAAAATTAAGGCCTTTTATCGACTTAGAATCTTGGTTAAGTTTTTCGTACCAGTCCACTTTTTGACTGAACTGTTTGAGATATTAATTTGAAAGTTGGAATACTTGTTTACCATCATGATTTCCAAACATGGGCAGGAGAAGGTAATTCTGTCAAGGATTTTATTTGAATTATGGCCCTTTTTGACTTAGAAACTCAGTTAAAATTTTCATTCTTGTCCACTTGTTAACTTAACCATTTGAGATATTACTTTGAAAGTTGAAGTACTTATGTACCATCGTAAGACCTATCTGTAAGCAAAAGAAGATAACTCTGTGAAAATGTTTCTTGATTTGTACTTAGAAATTCCTAGTTAAAGTCTTGTGTGCCCTTAATTAACTGTCAAAGTTTTGTTTTATTGGCAAGCACTAAAAAAGTCGAGCACGCTGTCCTACTGACAGCTCTTGTTCTTTAATCAAATAGGAGGTTTTAGTGTGTCGTCACATCCGGGATTTTCCGTTACTAAAATTAGCGTGGCCGTCAACTGTATTGAGCTCGGCCATATGCCGAGTGTGTATTGATACAGTATAGACATTATTTATCGCCAAAATAAACTAAATATTATTAAGTTTCTTTTAAGTTTTGAAGTGGAAGTGAATACATAATTTCCTATATAATATATATTTGTTAGTTGTTGCTATAATCAAAGACCTAACTTTGATCAGGCTTTGTGAGATTACCCGTCTTCCACCTTTCCTTCACTGATTATTCTCTTTCTATCTTACTATTTTTTCTCTGTAGTATTTTTTTTAAAAATCAGCACACTTAGTATTATACAAGATCACAATTCTACTTTAAGTTATTTTGTGTTTGTTTTTCCTTAAATGTTTATAGATCTAGTCCCGGCCGATCGTGGGATTTCTCCCCTGGTGAACTCGCCAAGACTCCAACAAGACTCCCATGTATACTGGTACCTTTGTGTATTTTGATTGTTTGGTTATATAATGCATATGTATGTCTCAAAAATAAATGACAGAAAAAGATATCCATGTTTTGATATAATCACGGAAGTATACGCTACAGAAGTGTATACTGCCGTGGTATACTGTAATCAACGTCCATGACATCCACACAGACGGACACATGTGAAAGTGACACTTCAAAAAAGTGTTGTATTGAAATATTCACATCATAAAACATGCCTAATTAATTGTATATTATCTTAGCTGAGCAACTGCTTGCTTGAAATGCCCACACACTGCGATTACTGATTATTTCAAAATTTTAAATGCTGTTGTATTAACAACGTATATGCAGATTAGTGGAAAACCTCAAACTTAAAGAAAACAAAGACTTCAAAATATCGACTTAAAATTTCATTTGTTTTAGACATTTGTTGTCGCCTCTAAAATAAAAAGAAACTCAGCTATCTGAAATTTAAAAATATACTGTCTTATCTGCGTCCTTATATCAAGATTATCATTTAACTTGGTCATAAAATATTATGATGAATAAATTGATCATGTAGATTCAATCAAAGATCGATGTGTGCCATATGCCACGCTATGCAATTCATTCAAAGTGGTCATCTATAACGTGTGACCAATTAGTCAATAAACAGGATGTTACATGGATTAATTAAATCCAAGTTATTTCGTACTTTATACCCTAGGGGACAATATATCTTACTGGATCTCTATGGCAACGTGTCATTTGTGTGCCTTATGTCATCGTCAGGCGTTGTGAAAACATATATAGCACAGTGTCATGTATTTTATAGCTATAGGGTCTTCATGGTTTCTAAAGTTTAATTTGACACTATTCATAAATAAATGTACGCTTCACAGACACATGCATGAATATTTTTTAATGAAATTAGAGACATATAATTGGGAAAATACCCGAATAAAATCTTTACCTTTCTTAACATAGTATATAGTTTACAAATTAACATAATGTTTTTATATATACAAAAAAAAAATTGTGGCAAAAATTGTGAGTCTGAAAAGTTCTAACAAGGTATTATGTACAATTAGAGGATCATCTAATGCGGAGAACTTTACTCAGGGTCCGTATATTAAAAGTGTTATAAAAACAAAGCATTTTGTTCGCACATATATTTTTTTTCAGCATAAAAATACAGTTTTCATCGCGTCAGTTTGCGTCTAACTCGTTTTTTCATAGTGAATTTTATATATTATGATTTTGATATTTATATTGCTAGAATCAGAATTTTATTGCCGAAAATTATGTGAAAATCATATCAAAATCGAAGAAAAAATGTCTTTACAGTAACGACATTAGTATCAGTAGGGTACAATATTTCACGCATAAACACGCTTCCGCTCGATAAAGCCGTCGCATTCATAAATACAGGTAAACCGGCTCGGAAAAAATCGATAGCACGACATCATATTATAGCTAATTCACCATTATAAGTGGAGTTTCATAACCCTGTAATATACGGACCCTGCTTTACTGTAGCAATGTTTTCCATCTATGTACAGCAACAAAATATACTAAGCACTATGTGAAAATAATGAATATCGGCGGTAATTCAAAAAAAAGAAGAAAAGAATAGGGACAATTTCGTCAGGAGTAGCAATTAAATAGCCTTGGGAAAGCGGACATTGTCAAGTTACATTTGTTTTGGCCGATTCAGTTAAAATTCACACTTTCATATCGGACTTTATAATAAAAACTATACATAAGCATCAATGGCATAGACATGGCAACACAGACACTGAATATAAACTAGATTCTTGTTTCATTTAATAACGTTAGAGCCTAAAATATAAACTGTCGTACAGTAAAATGCTTTGATTGATTTGATTTGATGAGAATTTTATCAAGGTCCGTCCAAAAGAGCACTTATGTTAGCTTAATATTTGGATGAGACCCCGGCATGTCTCCCGTCATGCCTAAAAAATAAAATTTTGAAGCCAGAAATAGGAGAAATTTACCTGACTGCAATTTCCAGCCAGTATAGCCAAAGGTTGTATTTGATTGGTTACCAAATAGTAGGCCAATCACGGCGACCAATGAGATCTAAGTGTGATTGACCTAGTTTGTATGTCTGGATCGTGGTAGCCTAACAGTTTTTAGAAAATTTTGATACTAGATGTTATATGTGTTTGTTTTGTAAAGTAAAAATCCCCTTTAATAAAGTGTTGTCCTATTTTTATTTTGCTTAGCTTTTCGTGATGATAAAAATTTTAATTGTCCTGAATGATAGAATAAAATGTTGTCCTAAAAGATGGTTTTACTTATTTGAACAAGTTGAAAAGTATGCATGAAAGTTTGACTTATGTTCCTACTCTGAAATTTTGAAGATATAAAAACCCCTTAAAAGCCAAATAGGCCAGCAACCGCACAGGCTACTTGTTAACTTTACTTCTTTAATAAAAATGGTGTACAATAGAAAATTATAAAGAGACTTGTACTAATTGGTTGTTACTACCGGAGCTAGAAGCAAAAATCGGATAGCGAATTAACCCATGGAGCCAGGAGAGACAAAAATGATTAACCAATCAGCAGGGTGCTAATGGCCGCCAGTTCGGTCTACTACTGTTGAAAAAGCACAGTCATTAATGTAATTATTTGAATCATTTGTATCATAAATTAGATAAAATGCCAAAATTTGTCTTTAAATATATGAATGTTGCTGTAGATCATGAGTTCGTAAAATAGAAATTTTATTAAAATTTTGTGTAATTTTGGTGAGAAATTCTTTTTAATTGTTTCAGAAGGAAATTTTAATTTTAATCTGTTAATCTGTTTTATTTTTTACTTATAAATAATAAAAGAAGTAAGTGTAGATCATGATTTGCATGATCGGCGATTCGGTCCTCGGACAGATGCTGGTGAACTACTATTCCTGATCCTGGTTGACTAACCAGTACTTTTCACATCTTCTTTGTTGTGAGTGATTGGGTTTTTCGTGCCTGAGTAAGATTGTTCTTAATGTAGTTTTGATCTTATATTACACATCTTTATTGGTTCGAAAATATAACTGCGAAAGTTAGATATGCTTTTTAAGATTAACATTGCTGTTCGTACTACTTGACCTGACCTACTTGTTGGTTTTGGGTGACCTACTGCGACTTTTAGTGCGCACGAACCGGATGGAGTTATAACAGGTGCGCGTTTGGCTTTTTTGGATCCGGCTATTTTTTGACAGTAGATTACTGCTTCCATTTAGGAAATAAGTAGTGTTTTATGCATTTTCTACAATGTCTGGGGTATCTAGTTATAGGATCAATCACTGTTTTTGGTTAGTTATGACTTTTTATATGGGCATTAAGTATGCATTTTCTTGTTTAAGCAGTCATTAATTGTGATTATTTCTATTTTCTACGTTTTTCCAGTCATTGTCCTGGTGATTATTTTGGACATTTATTAGTTGTATGTTTGTTTTTGTAATCACCAGGGGTTTGTATATGCGTGGGTTATAATGGTATGTCGCCACAGAAACTATTTTTTCCTATGTAGGTATCAAATTTCTTACTCAGACACTAGAACCGCTGAAAAGTAAAAATTTGTTAATTTCACATATTTCTATAAAATGACTAATAACTGTCTAATCTACTGAGCTTCCGTCACATGTCAAGATGTCGGCTTTATACCGGGTTTGTCACGTGGTAGGTATTTGTAGTAATTATTCTATACATGTGTTTTTTATATATTTAGATAGAGAAAAAAGGATTTTTTGCCGATTTTGTTTAAATAAAGCTTTTTTCTTACGGTTTTTTGTGTTATATCTTTGGTCCTTGTTATTCTAAATATAATTTGGTCGAAATATAAACTGTCAATGTTTTGTATCCTTTATAAATTGTCTTTTATGCTACAAAATTTTGGAAAATCGCGGAATAAATTATCTGTAATAAAATTGTCTAATGTTTTCAATCTTTTCTATTTTCTTTTCAAATCTTTACTAAATCGTGCTTTATAGTTATGGCTAGGGTGTTGGGTAGCCCTTATCTAGTTCTAAAGTTTTTTGTTATAAAATTTTCATGTTTTCCGGAGGTATATTAATTCAGTGTTTTAGATATGTGTTTTGTCTAAAAGATTCACCTGAGGTGGGGGTTTGATGTCCTTGACCTTTCTGTACCGGAAGCTCATTCTTGTTAACATATATACATGTATAATAAAGTATACTAAACTACTTAAAGGTTAATTACAGGACACCCCTGGTTTACAGAGAGTGTGTTAGGGGTTTCTTAGTGTGGAAATATTTGTTTTATGTCACTAAAATGCGATACTGGCTTGTCTATTCTAATCTAATCTACGAAATAACATATCTACAATCTATAATAGACTTGCCATATCTACCCCTATGTACTTTTATCAAATATAGAGTTGTGTGAGTTGTGTGCTGTGTACTGTATATAGGGTCATAGAGCTCAGGGCTAGCACCATGCATTCCGCGCACCATGCTTCTGCAGAGTCCAAGTACCGTTTTTCCCCCATTGCGAGTTACGCATTATTTCGTTAAGGTGGGAGTCCCAAATAAAGGGTAAGATACGGTTTTTAGTCGATCTACACTTGCGCAGTCCGTGTACTACATCATACTTCCCCCTTGGTCTTTTGGTACGACCGTGTGGGTGTGTGGGTTCGAGTGATTGCCGGGCGGCATTAACACTCCGTAAAAGTCACCTATGACGTTTGTGTTTTCAGTAGTGTGTATGTTTGTTCTGGTGTTTTGCCGAGCAGTCCATATGTAATCGGTCCTAATCTATATTTTTTCATTGTATCCTATATTTTTGATAAATTCGAATACGGCCAGGCGAATATCTTGTGCTATTTCTTTTGGTGGATCTAACAGAGTTTTTTCCGTAATAGTTATTAGTTCTAATTTCAAAAGTTTTGTTTCAAATATTTTCCTTTCTTCCGAATATAATGGGCAGTGAAACATTAGATGGCCAAAATTTTCTATTTCGTTACAGTGTTGGCAGTTTTTGTCTTCTATGTATCGGTCCCCTTTAAGATAGCTACTTTTTAGTTTAAGTCTAGTATACATTGTGTCTATTTTTCTATCATGATGGTACGTTTGTAATTTGCTAGGCGGTTTAATATTAATTTCTATGTTATGTGTTGAGCAGTAAGTTTCCCATTGCTGTAGATATTTTTGTTTTACTTTATCTTTTATGATGCTGTAGACTTCCGGTACGCTGAGCTTAATATGAATTTCTGTACCGGAAGTGCTGCCGTATTTTGCTTTGTCGTCTGCTAATTCATTTCCGTTTATGCCCATATGACTTGGTACCCACATTAACTGAATTTCGTCCCCTCTATGTTTTATATCTGTGATTGTTTTTAGTATATTAAAGATCATTTCTTGTCTGTGAGATTGTCCTGATTTTATTGCCATTAAGGAACTAAGACTATCACTAATAATGACTGATTTTGTAATATGATTTTCTTTACAGTAAGTTATCGCATAATCTATTGCTGCTAGTTCGCATGTAAATATTGAAACTTGATGTTGAAGCTTTAAACTCTTGTTGTGTAAGATTGTTCCGTCTTCTCCTATAACTACTATGCCCGCCCCTGCTATTTGTTTTGACGGGTCCTTACTTCCATCTGTATAAATTTGGGTAAAGTCTCTAAAGTGCCGAATAATGTTTAGATTTGCAATAATTTTGTTTCTTTCAGCGTTTTCAGATTTGTTAATTTTTCCTACTAGATCTAAATTGATCTCAGGCATTTCAATATTGATTAGTTGTTCATAGCACGGTTCTTGAATTTGGGTATCGCCTAGGCCGTATTCTGTAATTAGAGTTCTGATGTGTTGTGTGTAAGGTTTCTTTAAATTTTTGTTACTTTTGATTTTGTAAAAATATGCCGGGTGGTCGCATATATCGTCATTGATAGGTAAGTTTGGGCCCAGTCTGGAGCTTCTGGCCCAATATTTTAGTGCTTGAAGTTCTCTCTGTAAAGGTAGTGGGATCATAGCTGTTTCGGTATGTAATGGGAGAGTAGAGGTATGCCTCGGACATCCTATTATGGTTTTTAGTGCCCTATTTTGTATTCTTTGAACCTTTTTTAGTTGTGATTCTTTTGCGGAGGCGTATACTATGCTGCCATAATTGATTTTGCTAAGGATGAGGGCCTTGTAAATGTTTAGAAGGCATTTTTTGTCTGTACCCCAAGATTTTCCCTTTACTGCTCTTATGATATTTAGATCTTTAAGACATCTTTTTGTCATATATTCTATATGCATTTTCCATGATAGAGTTTTGTCAAAATACATTCCCAAAAATTTTGCGTGTTCATTGTATGTGAGGTTCGTACCACATAACGTTAATTTCGGAAAGTTGTTGGCTCTTTCCGGAGGTTTTACGGACGGTCTATGTATTAATAACACTTGAGTTTTTGCTGGGTTAATTATGAAGCCCCAGGATTTGCTCCATTTTTCTATTGTATTCAAAACAGTTTGTGCTTTTTTTACTGCCTGTACCGGACTTAATGATGTTAGCCATGTGGCGGAGTCGTCTACAAATTGAGATATTTTAGCATTTATAGTAGGGTTTTCTCTGTTTAATTCGTTGATTTGTGTTTCAAAGGTATTCATCATGAGGCTAAAAATTATGGGGGACAGAACCGCTCCCTGGGGGCACCCATTTACTGTTTCCACTACCTCTGAGAGAGCTCCATTGTATTTTACCTTAATCTGTCTGTTTTGTAGAAAGCACCTTAACCATTTTATCATTCGTCCTTGTATTCCGGAGTTTTGGAGTTGCAATAGTGCTCCTCCGTTCCACATTTTATCGAAAGCATTACTAAGATCTAAAAATATAGCTATAAGATATTTATGTTCTGCCTGTGCGATTTTGCCATCTGATTCTAGTCGTGTAATATTGTCATCACATGAATGATGTGATCTGCATCCTGATTGGTATTTAGACATTATATTGTTTTTTTCCAAATATGCGCACAGCCTGGGTTTTATCATTTTTTGCATTAATTTTGTAAATGTTGATGTTAGAGAAATTGGTCTATAAGAGGCGGGTTCATTTTTGTCTTTATTAGGTTTTAGTAATGGAATGATAACTGCATGGTTCCAGCTTTCTGGCGTGGTGCCCTCTACCCATGATTGATTAAAAATTTGTAAGAGTGTATTTCTGCTTTCCTGTGGTAATTTTTTAAGTATTTTGTAATGTATCAGGTCTTCTCCCGGCGCACCGTCCTTGCAGTTCGACAAAGCTTTATTAAATTCAAATATAGTAAATTTTTGATTGTATTCTTGGGAGTTGTCATTATTTCTATTATTAATATGTTCATTAACTGCTCTGTTAATAATTATTTTGTTTACCAGAAAGTCTCTAGTGTATCCTTTATTACTACTGGCTTCAGCATATTGTTGGACTAATGCGTTAGCTTTTTCTTTTGGCTCAGTAATAATATGTTGTCCTATTTTAAATACTGGATTGCTTTTTGGTACTCTGCCTTTTACTTTGTTTACAAAATTCCAAACTTCTTTAGATGAGGTATTGCTTGTTATAGTTGAGCAGAAATTGCGCCAACTGTCTTGCTTTGCTTTTTTAATTATTCTTACTGCTCTTGCCCGGGCCATTTTAAATAGAATGAGAGTTATGGGAGTTTTTTCCCTTTTGTGAATTTTACGTCTAATTTCTCTACTTCGTATGGCTTCGTGGCATGCCTGTGTCCACCATACTTTTTTTATTCTAGTTTTTACAATTTTTGGTTTTGATTTTGGAATTGTTTTTTCTAAAATACTATTGAGTTTATCTAAGAATTCTTTGAAATTTTGTTCAACTGTTTGTTCTTTTATCTTATAATTCAATTCTGTCATGCATAAATGGTGAAATTCCATCCACTGGGCAGTGGATGCTATGTCTATGAGCCATTTTTCACTTATAATAGCATTTTCAAACCTTATTGGTGTTTCTATTATTGTTATTACAGGTAGATGGTCACTATTGAAGCTATTGTCGACTACAAGGAACGTTGCCCTGGGGTGCAGACCTGAGGAGACTATAGATAGATCCAGGGCTGAGTCTATCTGGTTTGCCTGCTCGGCGAGACGGGTGCATTGGCCATCATTGATGCAATTGAGATCTGTTTCATTCATGAAGTCTATCAGATCCTCTGCCCCAGCATCTCGCCTAAAATCATTTTCTGGGTTCCAAAGTGGATGTTTTAAGTTAAAGTCTCCTACTATTACATTAGACTGTCCTAAGTTTTTGAAGCTATTTCTAAAAACATTTATGTTGTTGTTATCTTTACTGTTTGTGTAGTAATTATAAATCGAAATGTTACTATCTTTACCAATGATCTCTATTGCAATGTTTTGATTAATAGTATTATAATCTGTTTGTTTCGTTAAGTATGAAAGTCCGTTGCGGACATATATGCATAATCCCCCTGAGGCGGGGGTTTCTTTGTTGTAAAACATAACAGGTTTTTGATAATCCTTGAATTTGAAAGGATTATGTTTTTCTGCTAAATGAGTTTCTTGTAAACAAATTACATCTATAGGTTCTTTTTGGTCAATTAAAAAATTTTGCAATTCATTACATTTACTGTATGATTCGGATCTCATACCCCGAATATTCCATGATATGATGCTGAGGCAGGGTCTGATGTATTCAGTGTTTACCTCAGCTGTATTGTAATCCATTAAAGAATTATTCGGAGTTGTTTTTGGTTATTAATGATTAATGACTAATCTATGTTCTGCATATATTGAGTGGACAGTGAATTGTCATTTGTCCATTCGGTCCTGTGTACATGATATGGGGGTGGGGGGTGATTTGAATTTGTGATACCCCTTAAATTTGGTATTGTATGTGGCCCCCTTCGGAATCTATAATACATTGGGCCAGTTTGTTGGTTTGTACGGATCCCATAATTCCCTCCCCAATTTGGTTCCCTTTTAATTTGTCTGTGAGGTGGGGGTAGGGGATAAGCACACCTTTCTTGTTTTATTTTAATTATTTCTTGTGTATTTAGTGTTTTTTTGGGTGTTGGGGGTTTTGGGTTATTTAATTTTGGTATTTCTTGGGGTTTCTTGATAGTTGGGGTGGGGGTGACAACTGGGGTAGAGGTTTTATCTTGAGGGGTGTGCTGTTGTTCAGCACATCTTGTCTCATACTCTTTTTTGATTTCATAATTTGCTGCATTTATTTTTTGAACATATTTTTTGTATACGGGGCAGGATTTGCTGGAGCCCCAGTGATTTCCTAAACAATTGTTGCATTTTAATTCAGTAGCATTGCACAGTCCTATTTCATGGTTGCCAGTACATTTCGGGCATTTAATCTTGTTTCTGCATTGGTTTGTTTTGTGTCCGGGAGCCTGACACTTTCTACATCTAATGTACCCTAGCGTTGTTGGTTTTACTATTAAATTGGTCCCTTTCAGACTTAATGGTAATTCTTCGCATGTAAAAGTTATTATCATTTCATTGGTGATTTCCTTTTTCCCTTTGTGAATAAATTCTTTTTGCCTTATTGTTGCTATGTTTTTGTTGTTTTTAAATAATGTTTGCCTTAATTGTTCAGTGCTCTGATTTTTTGGCACTTCTAATACTCCCATGCTGATTTTTGTTACTTTTGATGTAGTTTTTTTTTATTTTCTATTTTGATTTCGTGTCTCCCAAACTTGAAATCTTTGATTTTCGTTTCGAAATCTTGTCTGACTTGGAAAAATAAAGCCCCCTTGTTGTTATTCAATTTTCTTATTACATTCCCGCCGAATTGTTGTTTTAAATTTTTTTCCATAATTGCTAATTTCTGTGTGCTTAATCCCCCTTGAACCCCCTTAATGACCATATCGACCCATGATTCTTTAATGATTCTTTCTCTCTGTTCATTGGTCTGTTTTTTTGTGGATGGGGGTGATAGGGTGGGGTTTGTTTTAAGATTTTTCGTTTTGGTAGTAATTTTTTCCCCTCCCTCTTCTAAAATCTGAAATTTGTTATTTAATTGGATTGGGGAAGAAATTTTGTTATTTTTCATTTCATTTTTAGGGGTGTCTAATATTTTTATTGGGGTGGATGTATTTCCCCCATTTTTGTTATTGTTTTGATTTGGACTATTTATGGTTATTGGGGATGTTATTGCCCCCCCTTTGCTGAGACTGTTGTTTTTTTGATTTTTTGGTGAATCTATCACTATTGGGGATGGTTGTGACCCCCCTTCTATCCTAGTAATTTGTTTTTTAGGGGTGTCCTGATTTTTTGTTGTTTTTTTAACTAATACATATTCATTTTCTAGTCTACTAACTATTCTAAAATATACATCTTCATCTACTTTTGTGAAGTTGCAGAGATCATTTTTTGATGAATTTATTTCTCTGTCTTGAGTTTGCTCTACTTGAGAATCAATATTTTCAATTAGTGTTATTATTGGCACCCTATTGATTGTCTCATTTTTGACACTTGTTTGAGTCTCTGCTGTGCGCTTATTGTCATTGGCACTTTTAACACTACATTGATTTTCAGTTTGTGTTTCTGCTGACACTCTATCCTTTGTTTCTGTGACACCTACACTACTTGAATTATTCACAGTTTGATTTTCTTTGTTTGTAGTGCTCTTATTGTCACTGACACTTGGTGACACCCTATCTTTTGTTTCTGTGACACCTACACTACTTGGATTATTTACAGTAAAATGCTCTATTTCGCTTTCAGTTTGGCCGATCAATTGACGGCCAGTCAATGCGCATGCGCATGAATGACGTCATATTGGGGATTCCTAAAACCTCCTATAGTTTTATAACATTACACGGACTTTGCTCTATACGCTATTAACAAGATGGCGGTTGTTTTCACCTCGGACAGCGTTGCTATGCCTGAGCAGGTGCGCGCAACGGCAAATGCCCGGATGTCCGACCTGATCAATAAACCACTTCGATATTGCTAATTGGTACCTACTAATTGCCACTTGCTTATTGCTAATTGCAAATGTCCCAACCCGCAATAAGCAAGTGGCAATTAGCAAGTTGCAATAAGCAAGTACCAATTAGCAAGTGGCATGTCCCAACCCGCATTCCATAGTTTTCGGTCATGCGCCGCATATTTTCTGGTAAGCCGTCTGCGTTGTAGTTTGAGACCTTGAATTTGGAACTGCTTTGTATTTATCGACTTTAATTTTCGCGGAAAAAATGACAGACGAAAGTAGCTTGCCATCTGCTGTTGAATGCGATAGAAGATGTCACGAATTCGCGGCAATCACTGGAACAAATACTGCACTTGCAATGTTTTATCTTCAGGATCGAGACTGGAGTTTAGATGTTCGTACATGCTGATATACAGTATAGGATTACAGTCCAAAACGTCCCCAAACCAAAACGTCCCCAAAGTGACCAAAACGTCCCCCCATAATGACCAAAACGTCCCAAAAATGACTAGCCGAATTAATTTGGCGTTTCAGTGTGACCCCTTTCGCAGATCTGATATTTTATAACTGTCACACCTGAACAACTATAAAATATTAGCCTATAAATTCTGTTTGCCTTGAAGTCAAATAAAAAAAGGACCAGAACGTCCCCAAATTATATTAATTAAACTATGTATTTTTTACATATTTTGGTAAGTTTTGTCATGTTTTTGTATGAAATGTCCCCCCTTCTTTAGGTCTTTTTTTTTGGTTAAAATAATTCTTTATGCCTGTTTCTCATTGATCCGTTTTTCGCATTGATCCATTTCCTGTGAAAATACGCCCGTGCCGATCACGCTCGTATCCGAACTTTGTTAGTTTTACCAAGACACAGAATAGGTTCAATGAAATATAAAATTAAGAAAAATAAACAGTTTTGTAAA
>JAFMSR010000852.1:0-39598 GCA_022818135.1 Saxidomus purpurata | reverse complement strand
GGAAGGAAAAGCTGGTGGCACTGAGGAATTGTCAGTGGCTTTTTAGTTTTTCCGTTACATGCCTCTATAATTAGTCAGTAGGAAAGAAGTATTGGTCAAAATTTATCGCAGGATTTGTTTTGATTCTTTTGAAGCTGACTGACAGTCAAAGTATTAAATAGGGTCAATGCAGGGAATTCATAGTCTATATTGCTAGACAAACACAAAGAAAAATGTCAGGAGTTCTAATCTGATGTTAGCTCTGGCTGAAGAGCTATGCAGAGTACTTAGCAAAACAAGTTCCATCTATTTGACTAAGTAGACAACAGTTACTTCCGGCAACAATTGCCCATGTAGGTATATAAACCTACTTACCAAGCCACAAATTGACATCATTTCTCAAAGACAATTTATTGTTAAAAACCATTAGAAATAATTATTTTTAATGCTTTTCAAAATATTTTTGTGTTATACACAACATGAGCTGAATATCAGTGCAAGCTGCAGACATTTCCTGCTGTAATGCTGATTTCTTGTGTGCTCTAAGTACCCCTTTTAAGGCCAAATATTTAAGAGCATGTGCGACCAATATAAACAAATATTATCTCCACCGACGAAGGTCATGGCCAAGATTTGCAAAATAGTCAATGTTTTTATTCTGTCTCAAGGGACCATGCCTGTGTAGGTCCAGAACGGTCCAATTCCTGAACGGACCAATACCAAAATCCACGGCTTTTACTTGCTTGCCAGTATAGATCTGATTTGTTTTCTGTCAAAACATTAAGTTGTAGAAGGAAAACAACTGAAAAATAACAGTCTGTTAAATTTGTTTGCCTTCAAAGTCGAAATAGTTTGACTATAATTTTGGGGTCTGATAAGTAGTAATATTAATAAACCACATATTAAAATGATTGAAACTTTTAAATTTTAATGGATGGTTTTTATTTCACAGCGCTTATACATTTGTTGATCTTATACACTTGTTATTAAATGTCAGTTATAAAAGCACTGCAGAGCTTATGTTTAACTGTTACTTAGTTTTGCTGACTTAAAGTTAGTCTAATTAATTTGACGTTGAAGCCAGCCAGATAGTTTTTGGATGTGCGCTTTCTGAAGTTTGACAACTATAAAATATCAGATAAAAAAAACGGGTCAAATTGATGAGCCAAATGAATTAGCTTAATGCTACAAAGTTATTTATTAGATGATAAACATAACTAAAATGATATATATTTTTTTATTCTAACACTATTAGAAATTTCTCTTATATACACAAAGAAGGATTTGAGCATGATAAAACTATTAAGTATATCACGCTAGGCGTACGGAACTATTTTTGACTGCTGAAATTCCCTCCCGTGTAATTTTCACACAACATCTACAAGTGTCCATGTGCTAATACGCTTTGATTGGTATTGTTGTGAATGAATACACGTGATGTAAAACAAATGGTAGTAAAATTTTCTACACTTCCGGTATTGCCAGCAATATCAGAAACAACAAAAATAAGACGAATAGCGTTTTATTTGAGGAGTAAAAAAGAACAGACAAAATTTCACGAAATGCAAGGAATGCACGGAAAACTACAAGTTTTCTAGTACTTTTTGTGTTTTTCAGCATTTCTACAAATTAAAGTAAAACAAGACTTAGTATAAACGACTTTGAGATGAAAATATTTGTGTTGAAATTATTATGAGAATCTGATTGAAAAGCAAATATAAGCGAGTGATTAAAAAGATTATGTCAGTATACAATGTTTAAACAATTCACAGATAATCATGAATGTATTGTTACAAGTCAACAAACTGTGGTTGGGAGATAAAGGAAGAAGATAAAGAAGTCTAAATTAATTTCACGTGTATTAAAACAGACAAAATAGCTACAAAGGCTGATAAGCAGGGTGATGATGATATGCATTAACAGGTAACAAGTACAAGCAAGAGGTTTTACAGCTTAGAACTCTTCATCTTCCTGTTGGTTCCCATTCTATGTTGCGCCCAAAGCAGTGTAGGTGTCAGTACAAGTTTTTACATTTTTAGTATGACACATCTGGGAATCAAACGTACAACCTTCCACACATGCAAGATAATGCTCTTTCACAAGGCCACCGAGGCACATGAAGTTACCCTCTGTAATACCAGCCAGCTTGGCCACATTGAGGCAAACAAATCTTCTTCTTTATTATCCGTTTTACCTAGGCCAAGTTTTTAAAATGGACATGGTCACTTTTCAGTTTAGAAAATACTTTAAAATTTTTATCTTCCCTGAAGATGCTCACTTAATCTTTATGTACTGAAGAGTCCTCAAATTCATGGATGTGTACACTGATCATAGTCTTTATTCCAGACTGCAAATCATGATTTACCATTTTGTAATGTGGTCATAGTCTACATTGTTGTAGTCTGATCATGGTCTACTATTTGTAGGCTGATCATGGGTTATGTTGTTACAAGCTGATCATTATACTGGTGAATACTGATCCTAGTTTTCATTTTTGAAGGTTGATCATGACTGCTCTTGGGTAGACTGATCATGGTTATGCTTAGGTAGACTGATCATGGTTATGCTTTGGTAGACTGATCATGGTCTATGATTGGGTAGTCTGATGATGGTTGTGCTGTTGTAAATTGACCATGGTTATGCTGTTGTAGACTGATCATGGTCTATGCTGTTGTAGACTGATCATGGTCTATGCTGTTATAAACTGATTGCAGTATGTGCTGTTGTAGACTGATTGTGGTTTATGCTGTTGTAGACTGATCATAGTCTATGCTTATGGAGACAGGTCATGGTCTATGCTTATGTAGACTGATCATGGTCTTTGCTTATATAGACTGATCATTGTCTATGCTGATGAAGACTGATCATGGTCTATGCTGATACAGAGTGATTATGGTCTATGCATATGTAGACTGATCATGGTCTATGCTGATATAGACTGATCATGGTCTATGCTGATATAGACTGATCATGGTCTATGCTGTTGTAGACTGATCATGGTCTACGCTTATGTTGACTGATCGTGGTCTATGCTTATGTAGACTGATCGTGGTCTATGCTTATGTAGACTGATTATGGTCTATGCTGATATAGACTGATCAATGTCTATGCTGATATAGTCTGATCATTGTGTATACTTATGTAGACTGATCATGGTCTATGCTTATGTAGATTGATCATTGTCTATGCTTTTGTAGACTGATCATGGTCTATGCTTTTGTAGACTGATGAAGGTCAACGCTGCAGTATTTGTGCAAATGCAGAAATATTGTCATAAAGTGAATTGTACATTTTCTTTCAAATTAGAATGCTGTTGTTTTAACCTTTAAACTTGAGTCTGTTCATCTTTATTTGCAGGATGTTCATTGTTGGTTTGACAGGTAGTATATCAACAGGAAAATCAACTGTGTCTCAGATGTTTAGAGAACTGGGTTGTCCTGTTGTTGATGCAGACGTCATTGCAAGAGAGGGTATGGGTTTTAGGCTGTATTTTTAGCTCGACTATTCGGAGAATATGGAGAGCTATTACAGTCACTTGTGCGTCGGCGTCGGCGTTGCTTCTTTGGTTAAAGTTTTGCCTGCTAAGTACTATCATGCACATATCTCAGTAACCACTTATGATATTGACTTGAAACTTTGTTCATGTCTTTAGGGGTGTCATACAATCAAGTCAGATAACTCTTGTATAAATTTAGTACAAATTATGGCCCTTGTTTGACTTTGAAAATTTGGTTAAAGTTCTGCCTGCTAGGTACTATCATGCACATATTTCAGTAACCACTTATGATATTGACTTAAAACTTCGTTAATGTCTCAAGGGATGTCACACACTCAAGTCAGATAACTCTTGTATAAATTTAGTACAAATTATGGCCCTTGTTTGACTTTGAAAATTTGGTTAAAGTTTTGCCTGCTAGGTACTAAATTTGGTTAAAGTTTTGCCTGCTAGGTACTATCATGCACATATCTCAGTAACCACTTATGATATTGACTTGAAACTTTGTTCATGTCTTTAGGGGTGTCATACAATCAAGTCAGATAACTCTTGTATAAATTTAGTACAAATTATGGCCCTTGTTTGACTTTGAAAATTTGGTTAAAGTTTTGCCTGCTAGGTACTATCATGCACATATTTCAGTAACCACTAATGATATTGACTTGAAACTTCGTTAATGTCTCCAGGGATGTCACACAGTCAAGTCAGATAACTCTTGTATAAATTTAGTACAAATTATGGCCCTTGTTTGACTTTGAAAATTTGGTTAAAGTTTTGCCTGCTTGGTACTAAATTTGGTTAAATTTTTGCCTGCTAGGTACTATCATGCACATATCTCAGTAACAACTTATGATATTGAGCTGAAACTTTGTAAATGTCTTTAGGGGTGTCACACAGCCAAGTCAGATAACTCTTGTATAAATTTAGTACAAATTATGGCCCTTGTTTGACTTTGAAAATTTGGTTAAAGTTTTGCCTGCTAGGTACTAAATTTGGTTAAAGTTTTGCCTGCTAGGTACTATCATGCACATATCTCAGTAACCACTTATGATATTGACTTGAAACTTTGTAAATGTCTTTAGGGGTGTCAGACAGCCAAGTCAGATAACTCTTGTATAACTTTAGTGCAAATTATGGCCCTTGTTTAACTTTGAAAATTTGGTTAAAGTTTTGCCTGCTAGGTACTATCATGCACATATCTCAGTAACCACTTATGATATTGACTTGAACTTTGTTAATGTCTTTAGGGGTGTCACACAGTCAAGACAGATAACTCTTGTATAACTTTAGTGCAAATTATGGCCCTTGTTTGACTTTGAAAATTTTGTTAAAGTTTTGCATGCAAGGTTCCATCATGCACATATCTCAGTAACCACTTATGGTAGTTATATCAAACTTAGCAATAGCGTTCAGGGGTACATTTTGTATCAAACACTTAATTTACCAAAAATTAAATATGTAGTGATAGATTTTGACTTTTTTTATGATTCAACTTTCCTAGTTTATACTTAATAGTTAGCAGAATTTTGTTTTGCTATTATACTGATAAAAGTTTTGTTTTATTAGCAAACACCCACAATAGTCGAGCTTGCTGTCTTATGGACAGCTCTTGTTTACCTTTGCTTTTACTGCTTACTAAGTTTTGTTTAAACTAATCTATTTTAGCTTGATTGTGAAGAAAGCTTGTAGCTTATCGAGTCACGCTCAAGTCCATGCAGAATGGCAGACATAAAATGCATCTGAAAAGATAACAGAAAATATCAACATTTGAATCTTTAATAATTGAAACACAAAAATTTAAACGACAACATTTTAACTACATGTAATTTGAAAATAAAAAAGAAAACATAAAGTCATCATTGAAATGTTTTGTTTGACTTTATAGTGTTCAACTGTACTTTAAGCTTTTTGAAATACTCCAATAAATTCCAAGGGGTTATG
The DNA here is from genome assembly GCA_022818135.1 of Saxidomus purpurata. Taxonomy (NCBI): domain Eukaryota; kingdom Metazoa; phylum Mollusca; class Bivalvia; order Venerida; family Veneridae; genus Saxidomus; species Saxidomus purpurata. The sequence continues at coordinate 34,182 of JAFMSR010000852.1, read as the reverse complement.
GTTAAATCAATCTCATGTTGTTGAACTACCGGTATATTGTTTGTCTTCACTCCATGATAATTTGTAGATATTTTTTGTTCAGTTGTAGAACCAGGAACAAAAGGATGGAAGAAAATTCGCAGCACATTTGGGAATGATGTGTTCAATGATGATGGAACATTGAACCGTGGGAAACTTGGACAGATTATTTTTGCTGATAAAGAGAAGAGGACTTTGCTGAACAAAATTACCCACCCCGAGATACAAAAGGCTATGCTTTGGAAACTTTTTTCATTATTTTTGAAAGGTAAATTTGAATTACCAAATTATAAAACATGAAAAATCAAGAGATTGAATGTATGAGTAGCAGGCTATTTGCAGTACAAAATACAGTTACAAATGAGCTTGCACTATACAATTTAACAGTTTTGCTGTACTTTACTTACTGTGCAATTTTTTGTTGTCTATCACCAAGTGAATTAGCTACTGAAATTCCCATAAAGTAATGTTGATATACCATGATTTCCGGACAATTGGCAGTGCAATATGGCTGATTATCAGATTTACAATTGCAGCATCTTATATCCTTTTGATTGACTTGCATTGATTGTTAGGGATATATCCCAACTGTGGACTTCCACATACAGCATGTCAAGCCAGAGGCCGTGATGTAAAAATATTAGCAAACCTGAGCCCCGCTGCACCCTTCAAAAAAATCTTGGTTTTTATGACTGAAATGTGGTTTGGCTTTTTTCAGGTCATCAGTTTGCAATCATGGACTCTCCTCTTTTGTTTGAGAGTAATAAAATGGTATCTTACATGGCATATACAGTTGTTGTCTCATGGTAAGTGTGTTCCTGCCGTACTGTCTGATCAAGATGTTCATGTGCATGAAATGTTGACCAATTTATATAACCAGTAAGTCTTGAGTTACTGCCCTTGAATTTACAATACTTTTTTTAAATTTCTACCTTTGACACAATCTTTGAAATGTCACCAAAACCAAGTTCATGTAAGTGATGTAACAATATATATGGATATTTATTACACTTCCATATAATTTGCGGTCTTCTGATTAGTCATCAATTCGTAAATAGATATTGATATTTACGGGCAAGCCTATTGTACACTTGATGTATCCCGTTACTGTACCCCATGCTTAACGTGAGAGTGTTTGAAGGTCTGCTTAGGTTCAGCTGTTAAATGAATAAAAAAATAAACGGAATCTTTCAACATTTAAGAAAGGGAAGGGTTATAAAATTATTTGTTTTTTGCTGTGATATATGGGGATATATTACCCGCCTCTACATCATATTACCCTTGTCTGTAGCAGCTCGGGTAACATAAGTCAAGGCGGGTATTATATTCCCATATATCACGTCACGGATAATATAAGTCAACCGGGTAATATATCCCCATATACATGCATCATTTCTAAGGATTTACCACAGTGTCCAAGTCATTGCTGCTTTATATAAGAAAGTCTATATTTTTACACTTGATTGATAAGATGTCTTGATTATTTGCTATCACATTCACATGAATTATTGAAAATATGATGGGCATGTGTTGGCAGTTTGGCACTCTTGTCTGTTGGTGTCTTTCCTTCTTTGTTTTGAGATTGAAAAAGAACATCCCAGCATCATTATACCCCCGAAACGAAGTTTTGGGGGGTATATAGGAGTCACCCGGTGGTTGGTTGGTCGGTCGGGCGGGCGGTCGGTCAGGCGGTCCGTTGCTTTTTCCTTGTCTGGAGCATAACTTGAAAACTACAAGTTGGAATTCAATACTACTTCATACAATGGTCAAGCACATTGAGAGGGAGTGCAGTGCACAAGAACCATAACTCCATCTTGACTCATTACAGAGTTATTGCCCTTTGTTACTTTTCCTTGTCCGGAGCATAACTTGAAAACTACTGGTGGGAATTCAATACAACTTCATACAATGGTCAAGTACATTGAAAGGAAGTGCAGTGCATATGAACCATAACTCTATCTTGACTCATTACAGAGTTATTGCCCTTTGTTACTTTACCTTGTCCGGAGCATTACTTGAAAACTACTCTTTGGAATTCAATACAACTACATACAATGGTCAAGCACAATAAGAAGAAGTGCAGTGCACAAGAACCATAACTATATTTTGAGTAATTACAGAGTTATTGCCCTTTGTTACTTTTCCTTGTCCGGAGCATAACTTGAAAACTACTGGTGGGAATTCAATACAACTTCATACAAAGGTCAAGTACATTGAAAGGAAGTGCAGTGCTTATGATCATAACTCTATCTTGACTCATTACAGAGTTATTGCCCTTTGTTACTTTTTCTTGTCCGGAGCATTACTTGAAAACTACTGGTTAAAATTCAATGCAACTACATACAATGGTCAAGCACAATGAGAGGGAGTGCAGTGTACAAGAACCATAACTCTATCTTGACTCATTACAGAGTTAATGCCCATTATTACTTTTCCTTGTCGCAGAGCATAACTTAAAAACTAGTGGTCGGAATGCAATAGAACTTCATACAATGGTCCAGCACAATGAGAGGGAGTGCAGTGTACAAGAACCATAACTTTATCTTGAGTAATTACAGAGTTATTGCCAAGAACAATATCTCAATTTTAGTTTTTTTTTTGCAAGGTATTCTGTTACTACGAACTTCCTCAGTTTATAAAGAAGTCTTTGGGGGTGTTAATCACATTTAGTGATAGCTCTAGTTAAGGGTTGACTACATTTGTATAATTATGATGAAAGAAATAGAAATTAATAAAAATGTGGTGAATAAGATCAGGCTCCGTATATTACAAGGGTCACATGATTTAAATTCTATTAATACGTGGTGCCGCTAAATTCTATTAATACGTGGTGCCGCTTAAACAATATGGCATTGAATCCATCTAAAACAAAATGCATGGTTGTGACTACTAAACGAAAACACACACAAAATATCAAGAAACCCTTAAATATGGAATTAAGAATTAGTGAATCTCTCATTAAAAATGTCTCTGTCCAAAAGGTACTAGGTATTTCAATTGATAAATGTCTCTCATGGAATGTACACATAACCAAAACACGTGCGCTGATAAATTCTAAAATTGCACTCCTGAAACGAATATCATACTACTTAAAGGCTGATATGAGAATGATGTTTTATAATGCCTACATTTTACCAAAGTTTGATTATTGTGTCACAGTATGGGGAAAGGGAAATGGTTGTGCAAATAAAATGAATAAACTTCAATTGAGGGCTTTAAAACTTGTTATAGATAGGCAGAATTTCACCACTAATGCAGCAATCCTTTGCAATTTAAAATGCTTGTCTTTTTCAGATAGGTATGCATATCATACGGCTGTGTTAGTATATAAAGCTATACATTTCCTTGCTCCAAACTATATATATAATTTAATGGCATTTTCCAGTAACAATAATTATAGCTTACGCTCTGTAACTAACAATAACCTATTGATACCAAAATTTCGTACCAATTATCTAAAAGCTAGTTTTACATTCTCCAGTGTACACATATGGAACAGTACACCAACAAATATAAGAACAGCTAAATCACTGTTATCGTTTAAAAAAAAAGTACAAACAATACTTGCTGAAGCAATACAAACTTAAGTCGGATGAATGAATATTTACTTTATATGATATGTCTGTAATTATGAGTGTTTGTCGTAGTATATATGTTTTTTCATTCAGCAATCATTTTATCAAAGATGTTAAATAGATTTGCCGTTACATAGTAGAACAATGTATATGAATGTGTGCATCAATATTTCTTATCATCGTTTTGTTAATGCTTGTTAATATAATTTCTTAAGAAGGCCACATTGAAATATTAGATACATGTACCGGTATGTTTATGTGTGTCTAAATGTGTACCCTTCTTTAAATAAAGATAAACTGACACAAATAAGAAACGCTACAAACATATTTCCTCAACATTTCGATATTAAAGCAAATATCGATACTTAATGCATATACATGTATGCTACACTGTATACCTTCTACACACCATCAATTATTTTGCATACAATACACAACTTCCGGTCATCTGCACAGCGGTGAACAAAATGCACGTGCACATCGTGCTGTCTTACCACGAGGCGATTCGAAACAAAACTTGCTGTGTACATTGCCTCATTTATTTACTGTATAAAAAGTATACCCAACACGGATTAAATTTTTTAATAAATATGCCAAGGCTAAATTTGGCTGAAAGAAATCAAATTTTGGGACTTTTGGCCGGTGGTATTTCACAAAATGTGGTAGCTGGACAATACAATGTTTCAAGATCAACAATTTCGAGGTTAGTTCAACGTGTTAACGTTACAGGAACAGTTGATGACCGTCCACGTTCGGTGCGCCGCGTGTAACAAGCAGACGTCAAGATAATCTGATACGTCCAACGTCATTTACGTGACAGGTTTGTGACGGCGCAATCCACGTCATATGCTGTAATAGGAAATCATGGACGACCAATTCACCGTGAAACAGTGATTAATCGTTTGCGTGAGCGCGGGATTCATTGCCGTCGTCCAGCTCGATGTCAGGGACTTACCCGGCGTCATCGTCCAGGAAAGGCAACGCTGGGCTCTTAATAACCGACGACGTCAGTGGGGAAATGTTGTATTTAGCGACGAATCGAGATTTAATCTCCATCACGCTGACGGGAGGGTCAGAATATACAGACGCCGCAACGAACGTTTCGCACACAACTGCGTACGTGAAGTTTATCCGTCACGGTGGTGGCGGAGTCATGGTATGGGCAGCTATAAATACCAACTTCAAGTCTGCCCTTGTTGTTTGTAATGGTAATCTAAACGCGAGACGTTACATTGACCAGATTCTTCGACCTCACGTTGTGCCAATGTTTCGTCAACGTCAGCGACTTACGTTCATGCATGACAATGCACGCCCACACACCGCTATAGTGACAAGACAGTTCCTACAGCAAACCAATGTATCTGTGTTACCATGGCCTGCGCGATCTCCAGATTGTAATCCCATTGAGCACATGTGGGACGAACTTGGACGAAGGTTACGTCAACGTCCTCATGCTCCAAACAACGTAAATGAGTTGACCCAGGCTCTCCAACAGGAATGGAACAATATTCCAAGACGTGTTCACAGAAATCTGTGCACTTCCATGGCGCGTAGAGTTCATGCTGTGATACAGAGCAATGGTGGCCATACGCGGTATTAACTGTACTGACGTTGACGCGTAAAAATGTGATCTCATGTGATTTTTTTAATGAAATTGTTTTTATTTACTGTTGCTTTACACACAAGTCTGTTAGGCTAAACATCAAATATGTAATAAATATTGACTGTTACATTACTTGTTGCGTTTCTTATTCGTGTCAGTTTATTATTATTATTATTATTATTATCCGGGACATCATATTTTCATATTCAGCTGTTTTGTAACCCTGTAATATACGGACCCTGATAAGATTTATTCTGGGGCTAACTTACATATACATTGTACCGCCATTCAGTATAACCTCTGTATACAACAAACTGGTACCGTTTTTTCCTTTTGTTTTAGCTCTTCAGAGCAACAACTTTCAAGACTTCAGGCCAGGAACCAACTCACTACGGAAGAAGCCATGCAGAGAATAAATTCTCAAATGCCATTGGATGAGAAATGTCGCCTGGCAACATTTATTATTGACAATAGTGGTAACATTGAGAATACTAAAAGACAAGTGTTTGAAATTCACAGAACTTTCTGTAATAGCAGACGTCAATGGAAATTAAGGATTGCCCTTTTTTCTGTGATTATTGTGTTTGTATCTGTTGTAGGGTTTTTAGTGGTAAGGTAGTTCAATGAAAGGGGAGCTGGAAAAGATATTTTTAAACTTTTGTTGTTGTTGTTCCATTTTATTGTAAATTCAAGTATATCAAGTACAATATCCTATTTTACAGTTGATCAGATAGGCAGTGGCTAGAGTTACAATACCATAACTAGCCTCCTATTCTGGAGTTACATAAGGTTCCGTCCTTTATCAGAACTTTTTTTAAAAACTTTCTTCTTCAAAACCACAAGATCTGGAGCTTAGATATATAGTGTGTAACATTGTTTAGTGGACATCTACCTTGTTTGTTCAAATCTCGCCCCAATAGGGTCACCTTAGGGGGTCATTTGTTTTACATAGGCTTTTTAGCTCACCTGAGCTGGCTCAGGGTGAGCTATTAGGATCGATGAATGTCCGTTGTCCATCGGACGTTGTCCGTCGTCCGTCCACATTTAGTTCGTTAACACTCTAGTGGTCACATTTTTTCCTCAGTTGTCACGAAACTTGGTCAGGATGTTTGTCCCAGTAATTACTCGGACGAGTTCGAATATGGGTCATCTGGGGTCAAAAACTAGGTCACAGAGCCCAAAAATAGAAAAATCTTGTTAAGGCTCTAGAGGCTACTGTTTCAGTCCAAATATCCTGGCAATTTGTCAGAAAGGTTGTTTCTATGATTTCTAGCTCAAGTTTTAATATGGGTCACCTGGGGTCAAAAACTAGGTCACACAGCCCAAATATGGAAAAACCTTGTTAACACTCTAGAGGTAACATTTTCAGCCCAAATATCCTGGAAATTTGTCAGAAAAGTTTTTACGTTGATTTCTAGCCCAAGTTCGAATATGGGTCATCTGGGGTCAAAAACTAGGTCACAGCCCAAATATGGAAAAACCTTGTTAACACTCTAGATGTTACATTTTCAGCCCAGATATCCTTGAAATTTGTCAGAAAGTGCAGATCATGATCAGACAGCAAAATAATGAAAGTGCAGATCATGATCAGACAGCTAAATTATGAAAGTGCAGATCATGATCAGACAGCTAAATAATGCATAGCAAACAGTGCAGATCATGATCAGACAGCAAAAAATAAAAAGCTGACAGTGCAGATCATGACCAGCCAACATACAATGAATAGCTTACAGTGCAGATCATGATCAGACAGCAAAAAAATGAATAGCCAACAGTGCAGATCATGATCAGACAGCAAAATAATGAGGCCTAGAGCTTAGATATTCAGCATGTGGCAATAATTGACTCTCTACCAAGATTGTTCAAATCCTGACCTCAGGGTCAAAATTAACCCTGCCTGGGGGGGGGGGTCTTTTGATTTTACATAGGCTTATTAAGAGGATATCATGAGCCAAAGGTAAAAATTGATCCTTTCTGCTATTAATAACCTTTTTATTTTTGCCAATGGTAGACAGGTGAGCGATACAGGGCCATCATGGCCCTCTTGTTTAGGAAAACCTCTCAAAATCTTCTGCAAAATCATCAGGTTAATTAGTTAGCATGTAGCATTGCCTAGTGGACCTCAACCAAATCAAATCTCGCCCCTAGGTTCAATAATAGCCCCACTGAGGGACCAATGGTGTCAATAAAGGCTCACATAGGAAAACTTCAGAAAAGGCATTGCCTAGAGCTTAGATATTAGTATTTAACATTGCCAAGTGAAGCTCTACCCCTAGGGTCAATATTGCCACCACCTGTGAGTCACTAACATAGACTTATAAAGGAAACATTTTAAATTTTTTTCCTCCAGAACCGCAAGGTATGGCGCTTAGGTATTTGGTATGTAGCATTGTCTAATGGACCTCTACCAAGTTTGTTCAGATCAAACACCTGGGAGCGAAATTGACCACACCCTTCGGAGCCCTTGTCTGTATATAGCTAAGAACATAGTTTCAAATGATTTCCTATAGCAACCACTTACTTTCCCTAGCAAAGAGTGACTTCCTTAGCAACCATGCAGTGACTTCCCCTAGGAACAAGTGACTCCTTTGACAAGAATTGATTTCATAAGTAGCAACTTAGTTCTTTAGCAACTAGTGAGTTCCCTTGGAAGTCAGTGACTTTCTTAGCAACCATTTATTTCCTAAGCAACGATATACTCCCCTACCAGTCAATGAGTTCTGCTAGCAACCAGTAACTTACTAAGCAACCAGTTATTTCCCCTAGAAATAAGGGACTTTCTTAGCAACCAGTGACTTCCTTAACAACAACTTAGTACCACATAAACCAATGATTTCCTCAGCAACCAGTTATCAAGCAGTCAGGCACGTAGCTACCTATACGCAGGTACGCAGGTGAATCCACATTATTTTCAGAGATATACAATGTATATGTTAAAATTTTAATTTTATTGTTTAAAGTTGTTACATCTAGACTGGATTAATATATTCGTCCAAGTTCTAGATTAATTTCAAATTCTAGATTCAATTCAGACCTTTGCACTAGCCTGATGATTCTACTCGTGTAAAGTATTCATCGTATATTTCCAGGTGCAGGCTATTTTGATATAAAATTAGAGTGCATTATAACTGTGAATTAACCGCTCCCTGGAACATTATGGCTAATATATAGAGAACCTGATGGCAGAAATCGAACTGACGTCCAGGTTGATTGGGGTGAGTTCCGACGGGAAGTAGCCTGTTGGAAAAAAAGGTGGTCCGTTACCGATGATATGCCTTTCATCTTTCTTAAAGCTGTAAATCTTGCAAAAAGGGACCTTTATCCAAATATTTGCGTGTACCTTGGTGTACTTCCTACCAGGCACGTATCTAAAACGATGGCCGAGAGAGCATTTGGTATCAAATAAGACATCTGGGTGCCTTTTCTGGTATTCAGTCCTTACATTTACTATTTCTTACTCAATTAACTCCCTTTGCTGCCAATGATCAAGCCCTATCAGTAGATATGGGCCAGAAAATATTCTGCTGAAATAATGAAAATATACTATCATCTAGCCTGGTGGCGAGGCTAGGTCTAGCTATGCTATGCTAACTATGGGGAGCTTTACCTTGACGTATCTCAAATTCAGGTAGGAAGATTATACGGTCAAGTATGACTATATCAAGCTGTTAGGATAATTAACTATGCTCCAACATGGATGCAACTCTGACATAGTTCAAATTTCAAGAAGACACTACATTAAGTTAGAGGGAATGCTCTAAGTAAAATCTACTTTATAAACACTGACGATTCAAACTTGTGTTAGTACTTTTTTGTATTTAAAGATGCAGCCGTGGTCATTGATCTGCAGCATTTCATATTAGTTTAACTACGCCTATACACCTTTCTTTCTTACAAAAAACCGATACATCGTGGGAGAATCCATTATAAAATTACCGCTTAAAATAGGGGTGTCGTTAGTAAATTCACGTCGTTAGTACATGTGCTTAAATTTAAACATCTCTACGTCATTAAATACAAAATGAAGACAAGTAAATGTGGCAGATCTTATGCACAAGGTAAAAAGATTTCAGCGGATTTAAAATCGCTAGTGATTGACAATTTAGTCAAATACTTCATCCTCCGAAAGACATGTCGCCTTTCTCAACTATTCACGTCATTAGCGTGACATAAAAAAATGACCGGCGATCTTAACCTCTCGACTATTTTAGTGGACTTGTCAAGAATTCATGATTAAAAAAATCAAAGCGCTGAAGGCACTGGAGGTGTCCTTTATACGATAATAGTGACCACTTCCCAAAGCATACAGATCTTAAATGGTAGTGTAACATTGTAACAAGAGGACAGTGATGATTCAGTACTGCAGAGCTGCATTCTAGTTTGAATATGATTGCTCCATTGATGTACTAAATGCGAACACCCACGTTTAGTGTGGGGTACAATGACAGGATATGACAAGTGTATATTACCAGCTTACCCATTCATATCAATATCAACTTCCGTGTCATTGACCAATCAAACAGCTGGCAATTTCATGGAAGGGCAATAAATACATCAATTATTGGATTAGCTAGAGTAATGGTTCTTGGTCACAGCACTCCCTGATGGTGGGATTCAAGTATTAATTCAATCCCAGTGTTCAATAGTATCCAACTTTTACTGATAAGGTTTTAATAGAAAGGGAGATTATTTAAATAGTTATGTTATCTAACTTACAGTTCTCCATATCCTAAATGTCTTCAATCATTGCATGAAGTATCAAATCACGAAGGCCCTATATATAAGTGGTCTGTAAATCAAACTGTCTTTACTGCAACATCATTGCACCCTAAATTTATAAATCCTGTCCCTAGCTGAGTGGTGCTTACATAATATTGTACATCTTTTATGTATATATCTTGAATATTTCCTCCAAATATGAATCATACTTAAGTTTCTTATGATATATAAGAGTCTGCATAGGACTGACGTACACTTGTATAAACCCAAAAACTGTGTTGAGCCGCCAGCTGTAAAAAGGGCCAACTCCTTACCAAGTAGAGATAGGTAAAATAATACCTAATTAGACCTATCACTAAATGTGATTAATAGTAATTAGTCAAGATGGAGTTATTGTTCTTTTTCACTGCATTTCCTCTCACTTTGCTTGAGCATTGTATCAAGTTTTATTGAATTCTAACCAATAGTTTTCGATTTATGTCCCAGACAAGTAAAAAAGGGCAATAACTCTGTAATTACTCAAGATAGAGTTAACGTTCCTGTGCATTGCACTTGCTCTCAATGTACTTGACCATTGTATGAAGTTGTATTGAATTCCAACAAGTAGTTTTCAAGTTCTGCTCTGGACAAGGAAAAGTCACAAAGGGCAATAACTCTGTGATGTAACATTTGTAATTACTAAATTACTTAATTACTAAAGATAGAGTTATGGTTCTTGTACACTGCACTTCCTCTCACTGTGCGACTATTGTATGAAATTGTATTGAATTCCAACTAGTACTTTTCAAGTTATGCTCCGGACAAGGAAAAGTAAGAAAGGGCAATAACCCTGTAATTAGTCAAGATGGAGTAATGGTTCTTGTGCACTGCACTTCCTCTCAATGTGCTTGAGCATTTTATGAAGTTGTATTGAATTCCAACCAGTAGTTTTAAAGTTATGCTCCAGACAAGGAAAATAAACACAGGGCAATAATTCTGTAATTAGTCAAGATAAAGTTATGGTTCTTAAATACTGCACTTCCTCTCATTGCCCTTGACCATTGTATGAGTTGTATTGAGTTCCAACTTGTAGTTTTCAAGTTATGCTCCGGACAAGGAAAATGCAACAGACTGACCACGACCAACTCCGGGTGACTCCTATATACCCCCCTTAAATTGGTTTCGGGGGTATAAATATTAGATGTAACATGCATGTTGTACCACAGAAAGTGGTCTCGATTTTTCTCAACAGCCAGTAATAAAAAGTTAAAAAGTAAGCTATTTACAGTAACTACAAAGGGAAGTAATTCTAAAAACAAGGGTAGCTCATGGTGGTGAACATTTATGCCATGTTAAATAAAAATCCCTCCATGCAGAAATTCTCCGGACAAAGATATTATTGGATTTAACAATGAACCTCTATGTGTGACCTTGACCCTAGACCTTGTTCATGCACATGATCATTCGTTTCATGGTGGTGAACATTTGTGCCAAGTAACATCAAAATCCCTTAAGCATGAAGAAGATATGCTCTGAACAAAGTCATTCTTAAATTTGATCTTTAACCTTTAAGAGAGTGACATTAACCTTAGAACTAGGGACCTGGTTCTCGGGCATGACACTCCGTCTCGTGATGGTGAACAATTGTGCCAAGTTATTTAAGAATACCTCAATACATGAATAGTAACAGCTCGGACAAGCTGAACTCAGATGTACAGACGCACATGCATACACTTAACGGCCATTAAACAAGGCATTAAATCCCTATACCTGTAGAATGAATAAATAATTATGATTAAATAATTAAGTCAAATAAATTAACTCTCCTCCTCAAAAAAACCAAGGGCATAAGCTATTTCTTAAGCATGTGAAAACCCTATTCATATCTACTAGAGTACTAATTGAAAACTTCTACAACAATTTAATAGGGTTATTAAGGTAGTGATGTGAATCCGCCGGATTATATGGATATTGTTTCACTCTGTACCTTGAGTGACCTGTACCGCCGCGATAGCCTTGTGGCTAGAGCGTCCACTTAGTGTGCGGGAGGTCGTGGGTTCGATCCTCGGCCGCGTCATACCAAAGATGAGAAAAAAATGGTACTGACAGCTCCCTTGCTTGGCGCTCAGCATTATAAAAGGGTAGTTTCAGGAAGATAAAGAGAAGCTTCCGGCTTCTGGGAAAAGGTAAGTACTTGTTACTGGATACCCTGTTTGTCGCACACTAGCTTTGTAGCTAATGTTGTCTTGTTGATCATATGCGACGTTAAATAAGGCTTCTTTATCTTTATCTTGGTATAATGTAAATATAAAACTGCAATTTCCCTGTCATTTATCATGTTTATTCGCTGAATTAGAATGAGTTAAGTTTTTTTACCGTGACGACAATGACACAGTTACTTAGTAAATTGGCTGTTTATAATTCTACCTCAAAGGGTAAACTCAACATATAAACATTAATTATTTTGTCCAAGCGTAGCTTTAGACATCAAGTCCAAATGGCTTTTCAACATCTCGAAACAGTTGAAAATCATTGCAAATTAGTTGCCAAAGTATTTGTGAAATTCCATTAGCATAGTTTTTCAGAATGTTTCATGTTCTGGTCATCTAATGAGCTTCCGCATTCTCTTATACATCTGCAATAGTTGCAGTGAACAGTTTTGATAAAGTTGGCTGTGTTGTATCATATTCATCTGCTAAAGAACATATTGGACAGGTCAAGTCTTAGTTTCATTACCGGGTAGTCAATGTTGTTAATAGCTAGTCTGTTTGGTAAATATCATAATATGGTTCAAGAAACTGATAAAGCAACATCAACTTTGGAAATGCTTGGAGACCAGTAAGGTTCTTCAATTTGTCATTATTGTCCCTGCAATAGTCAATATCGAATCTCGTCTTCAGTTTCAGCACTTCAGTTTTCAGCTCAGACGTTTCAGTCTTTAGTTTCTGTAAAATTGCATTCATATCATCCATTAAATCACCATCAATGTCCATCTGCAAAGTCGCGCCAGTTTCATCAGAGTCTACTTAAGATGAGTACCAATGGCGTTTCCTCTTCTGTTAGCATCGGCCAACAAGTACAGCTTAAAAGCTTACTGACGGGACCCAGTCTGGATTCAGTCTATCATACAAGTATGCCTTTTTCCCTGAAAGAAAGAATGTTTAACTTAGAGTCTTTACAAGTTATGTTTTATAGAATTAAGAAAAATGATAACCAAAGAAACAGTTAACTTTATAATGTATAGAAGCATGGCAAGCGTGTTTAGTAGACCCAAGCTCCTGGGTTCTAACCCATGAAAATTTTGAAATACCTGTATTTGACCCGCAATAAAAAACCCTACGAGTCATATTTTCATGAATTTTCATTCATGCCTCTATTACTTAATGTACATGTCCATCAACTTGTTAATTCCAAACACTCAGGCCGCATCAACCATTGACGCATAAGAAAGTGAGAAATGGAGGGGTTAACTTGTATTTTAATCTACTCGCTTTCAGAAAATCACTGACATGCAAGGTCAGGAAGATATGTGACAAACAGGAAAAAGGGAACATTTAAGCCAGCTGCTAGACCTTGCTGTTTTAAGAATTTTCTGAAAATGCAACAGTATATATTAAGCTTCATTTCAACATAAAATGAAAAAATGTGATGTGCAAACATAAAATACAAGGCTCGAAACTCTATGACCCATGGGTCGACGTTTAAAAATATCTTATGTATTGACTCTTGAAAATTTTACGCTGAATTGACAATGACCCTCAAGTTTCAAAGCCTACCGGACACCCTGATGGCCATAATAATCAGTTATAACGTTTAGCCATTATCAAAGGTAACCAGTCAACTCATACCTAAGTAATCTCGTACCTGAATTGGTCAACTTGTACCTGATTTATTTTCGAAAAAGTCAACTTGTACATGTACCTTAAACTTTTTTATGCAATATCTTTGAGATAATAGTATTTTTTATCAATCATCATTAAATATTTGCATTAAAATACTTTATTTTGCAAAATTGTATCAGAAAATGAAATAAAGAGAATTTTTGAAAAAAGTCAACTCATACCCTACGTAATCATTTGTTTTTAGCATTACTAAAATAATGAATAACGGGACTTTTGAAAATTGTATTATTTTCATCATGTTTATGACGAAAATATGTTTTATTTCAGTTCAACTTAGGGTTTTTAAGATACAATAGACCCTCGGACATCGAAATTTGGTTTGTAGACACACTCATAAAATTAGTAAATTTGCTTCCTGTTTTATTTTTTGTACTGATTTATGTACAAACTTTAATTAATTATTATTTTCTGTGTGATTTTATTCATAAAGGTGATGGAATTGCAGATCAAGTGACAGTAACAGTTAACTGAATTTTGAGAAGACTAGTTACTTCTTGAATGAAAATACCCTACAAAGTAATTCTCGGCTTCGTACATCCGGGCACTGATTAAAATACCTATATTCGGGAAAGGTGATTCCTCGGCTTTCATCGCTGGTCTGTATGCATCTTTACTTACAAAATGCATAAAATGAAAGAAGAAAAATGAAAGAAGACGAGTGTCTACCATTAGCTTATAATCATAGAATTGAATTTGCAGTAATTCTGTGTTGTTAAAAGCTTTCTGTTTCATAATTTCGAAATAAACTTAAATGTGCATATGGGTGTACGGTAAAGACCGAGTTTTCACCTTTCACTGAGTGACGAAATGAATGCGATCTAATAATCCGATTGATTAACTAGCTAGTATGGTGTCACGGCGAAGCCGAGAATTTATTTTCTTGCATGCAACAGAGAAAGTTAAAGAAAAAAAACAAACTTATATAACATTTAACTTAAGTTGACATATACATGTTTTATGATAAAAGCACCTTACAAACTATTGACAATAACTGACTTTCACCTGAAAAAATCAGTTTTGAAACAAAATCTACGAGTTGACTACATACATGTAGGGTAGCCTGGTTTCCCACGGTACCGGTGTACTTGATATATACGCCAACATAAAAAGACAAAATACACTCACCTGTACTTAATAAAAAGTTCACTAATAAATTGACGTGTAATCTTTCATTTAATCACAAAAACCATCATATCGGTCATGAAATACAAAGTCTGATAATAGATGACAGTAACTGTCAATGTAAGCCGCCATTTTGATCATGAAATGTAGGTCAACTTCATGCTATCGGTGTAATGGTAAAAATCGTAAAGTATGGGCAGCCATATCCTGCATTAACTTCAGTTTACATTAAACATGCCTTAACTGTTACACGAGTAACATCTTTATATTTAAATGGTTTTGTTTAACAATGAAAGGTTAGATTTACCAAGAAAACTTGTAACAACTCTGAAAAAAGTCACATTTCACCAAACTGTTAATTTTGTTCACAGTGTAGGCACATACCATGTTTATTCACAGTGTGGTCACTTAAACATGTCTGTTCACAGAGTAAGTACTTATAAATACATGTCATTTCTTTGAAAAACATTGTTTTAAGTGTGTTCAGTGACCACAACATCACATTTACTTAATTAACTATCGTAATATAAAAAAACTTCAAGCTGTGAGACCAGACAGTTTGGGCGAACCATACTTCTATTTTTTCCCGCCATTATCAGTTGTCATGGTGTCACATGACTTTTTATGAAAAGATGTGTGACGTCAGTAAAAGCTGCCGAACTTATTTTGGATATAAACAAATACGTTTTGCAAGGATATCTGCCAAATGGGACCAGGAGGGGTAGATCAAAGCAAAAAATGTGATAGTTTGAGAAGCACACATACAATTATTCACCACATGTTTTTCATTTTAGCAGAAAATACATTTTTACTGTAGAGAAACTGAAGTTGATAAAGCGTGAAAATGTAAACAGTCGGCAGATGGCGCTGTGATGAAAATATCGCGAGACTTATATTTGCACCGGTACGTTGGGACCACCGGTACCATGGGGTTTCAGTATACGAGTTGACTTTAAAGTTTTTTACCAATTCAGGTGCGAGGGGACTAAGGTACGAGTTGACCCGGAAGCTTATCAAAGATGATTATGATAGAAAGATATACCACAGATAACAGTTACACGTAACAGATAGTAATACGCACATTGTATGTCTGTCAATGTCTGAGACCATACTCAGTAGTGAATTTATAAATAATTGCATCCGGTCAAAGAGAAATTCTCCTTTGAAAAGAGTTTAGATACAGTCTAATTTATTTACGAATCACCCAAGGTTGACTTACCGCTAACGCAATTTGCATACATGTTTGGGAAATCTTGACCGAATTTTGCCCTTCTCCTTTGTTAACTGATATTCTCACATTCACCCCGGTTTGTAATTATCGCTGGAGGACGATAATAGTCATGGTCAGTCAATTTGTATCCAATATGGCGGAAAAATAACTCGTAACACTATCAATCGGAACACCTCGGCATGGGTTAACGGAATCTGCCGAGATCCTCCGATCGGGAATTTTGTTTGCCCTGACTATTTTCTTCAATGGCGGATAATATGTGAAGAGTGCCTGTTTACAGTATAAATAAAACAATCTGACTCCGAGCATACTATGTGTAGAAAAAATATATCAACATGTGACGAAAATGGTTCTGTATGATAAACGATTGTATAGAGTTTAGCATGAATTATTCAACAAGCATGAAGTGTTTTCGGCAATATACGTACATTCTCAAATGTTTAATTCTGATCGTTGAACTATTTTGTGTCGGACGATTTTCAGATGAGAATAATCAGTCTTCGGTTTAAGAATCAAGCCTCAAAATGCGGGTAGGTACTATAGTTGTCCTTACGGACACCTAAAAATCTGAACAATCTCTATCTCAGCCAGTTTGCATTTACTGTACATGACCCGGAAAGTAACTACATGTGGCAGTTTATGCAGTCCGTTTTCTGTAAAATTGGCGTAGTGGCATAGAGTTAAGAAAGTTTTGAAGCAACAGAACATTGGAGTCGGTGTAATTTATTACCAAACGATAGCTTGTCAAAGACGTGATACACAAAGTCGTGAGGTTACACCTCAGTTTATCCCGAGAGGTCAGAAAAGCGTAGCTTGTACCCAATTGAAGGTCAGTATGAAATATCCGTGTTACTCAATTATATTTGTTGACAGGTTGTGCCGCAAAATCAATCTTCATAACCAGAGTTTGAACCCGTAGACTCGAGGTTTCTTACGAGGTCACACGAAGGTGTTTGGATTCCAAAATAAGAAAATGAAACACATTATTATATTACCGTGTGATATGAGTATTTGTAATATTTATAGCCCGTTGCAAAAAATCCAAAACCGTCTGAAGTAGCTACAATCCGCCGAGATGTTGTTTATATGGGAGAAAATATATATAATATTACATTGTGTAGTATTCGCGGTGATTCAGGGGCAGGGGTCATTGACGCCGCGAGGAATCGCGGCGTCAGTATTGAATAGGTTTCAATTTTGGACCATGGGGTTGCATAATCGAATAGGGAGCAGCCAACATTATTATTGTAAATCTAAACTATGTTCTATGTATGAAAAATGACTTTTATGAATCATTAAATTGTATTAAGTCATTAAAAAACAATACAATACAAAATACACATGTCTCCTTCCCTTATTTCAAAACTTTGGACACATTTAATGAGTATTTAATAACTTTTCCACAAACTCGTAGACCACGGGTTTTTTTATAGCTTTGTTTACGGACCTTACGATCCGATTCATCAAAGCTCAGAAAAAAAAGATTCGGAAGATGTTTTGCTATCTTAAAACACTCAGATAATAGAATACATGGCGCCAACGTGAAAAATCAATGAAAACCCATTTTAATTATTACATATTACACTTTAATATTGAAACTGTAAAGAAAAACCGTTCACCCAACTATGCAATACGTAGGGCCCTAACGGAATTCCATTCCATCATTTGTAAACAAAAACAATAATCAGCCAATGGAAGTTCTGTAAAATGTATACGTCACAGCATAATTAATCATGTGAATTTCGTCTCTTTCCGCCATATAGGAGTGATCGTGTTTGCAAACAAAACCCGGTATTGCGCAATAATTTCTACTGATAAGAGATAGATGCGGTGGGCAGCGGTCGGTAGTCCATGTTTTTGAATCGTTAGGGATGTTTTTTTAACGACCGTAACTTTTTTAAAACAGAAGAAATTTTAAAATGTTTTATATCAGTGTAAAGCTAATAAAATATACCTTTTATTCATTATTTTCAATTTTTGTTAAGATTCAAAATGAAAAATTCGCGAGCGAGTAACTTACACTGTTTTCATAAATGATTATAGCAGCAACAAGCCGTTACGAAAAATCAAGTGTCATTAAAAACGGTATTTCTTTCAAAAGAGATATTTTGATGTAAAAATATGAGTATCAAGAGCATGTCATAACTTTTTGAATTTTAAAAATCCTTCAGATAGTAAAAAAGTTATAAAAATTCAAAAATTCCTTTCCGATACATAAGCATTGTAAACACAACTGTTATTGCCCACCAGCAATCTTATCAAAATTGCCGCGTGACGTCACGGCGATAGCTGGAGTATGCTTCGGGAATAGAAAGAAAGAAAAATCCACATTACCAGCTACAAGGTGGGAGGGGCAGGTATATCTGTTTTACAGATAGTTTTTTTTCACAATATTTAGACCCGGTGTAAATTATATTTGCACAGGTTTTTGCCTCTGCTTCCTATTCAGTGAAATTGTGGGAGGAGCCATGGTTATAAATAGTTTTGTGTATCAGTTCCTTGGTATCTAAAAATAGCCAGTGTAAAATTAGCATCCGAAAATAATTAATGTTGTGAGAAAAGAGGTATTTAATTATCACAATAGACAAACAATATGGAAGTTACATAAGGGTTTAGTATTATGCTAATTACTAATAAAAACTTTATTTTTATAAATCAGTTTCATAAACAAAAAGGATATACAGCTAAATACACAGAGGCACGGACCGGTATTACTGATTACCGAAAACAACTTTTTACCTGAAACAACCAAAAACCAGGAATACTATATAACGGTTATATACTGTTCCTGCAAAAACAAATGAGATTACCGGAAACAAGTCTTAATTCAATAGTTTTTTATGTTAAATACACTTTTTATTATTCTAAATGATAAAAATTAATGTATTTGTTGAATATGTGTAATTTTAGAATGATAGGTTAGGTTTTAAGCAAATTAGTTCGATGTAACTTAGTGTGTACTTTATGTTGTAACGATTACCTCCCTAAGACGGTATTAAAACCCAAAATCATTGCCATCACGGACCTATATACACATGTGTATAGGTCCGTTCTCTATTAGAAAAAAGTATTACTTTTCTTTTTTTGTATTTAAATAGTTCGATAAATTTTAGCGATATTTTTTGTTCAAGTTCTTTGACAGTTTGACAACTTATCTGCATTTCCAGTTACGAAAATTCCCATGAGTGAATGAAAATAAAAAACAGAAACTAGAAAATCATTTAAAATCTTTTTATTTGCATATATCATTACAAGGGTGAATAAAACAAATAACATAATTAACATAATGTGTATATAGGTCCGTGACAGAGGTAATGATCATTTTATGTAGTAAAAAAGGGTTCGCTGATGTTAACCACGCACATTTTATAATAGAAACCTGCCCCAGTGCCCATCTCCCAGCCATGCTTCAAAACATGCGCGGCGTCTTTGATGCCTTGCATCAAAATTCGTCTTGTTTCTTTGTGAATGATTCAATATATCTCTTGCTGATAATCTAAATCAATGAAGTCATGCTATACATTTTTTAAATAAAACTGAAAAGCACAGTTTTGGGTGCATATTCTCAAGCCTTGTTTGAATTGTCTTTATGCGTATGACAATATTTGTACAATTCAGTTCTTAAGATATAACGAATAGTATTAGCTGCTTAGTTTTAATTAAAAGTGCAGTACGCCATCCTACATAATTGATGATCATATGATACCTCTTTCATAAAATGCCTTTTTCACATCGTCTTGTCCATGTTTTACCAAAATGAGAAGAAAATGTTTTTCCGAAATTGATCATAATGATAATAAGTCGCAGCACTTGTTATCTATTCAAACACTTTTGCCGTATTCGGCTTCTGACAAATTTACCTGCCTGTCGAAATCTTTACTTGTTCAAAATTGAAATTTCTTTTCTGTGAAATCAATATTTCCAGTCTACATGTAATGCCAGCCCGGCAGTGAACACGAAACGTTTCGTTTTACCTTGAAAGCCTATGGCTTCTCCTATCCTTTTCTTTTCGGGAAAGAGTTGGGGTTAATGAGTCTCGGAAAAAAATTCAAATTAACAAAATTTGAACATGAAAATGAAACGACAGACATGGCAAACGGTTTATTTCATCTCATATACAATTTGTTTATTTCATTAATATGTCCATGTATTAGACATGATGAAAATATGGAAATTTGTGAATGTTCATTGACCAAACTTGATAGCATCATGTTGTGCAGCGAGACCAGGTTATCACTCTTTAACTTACTATATATTTTTACTTTACGTTTTGATGTAAAAACATAGAATCAATGATAAAGAAAACATATACTAACGAGTTGCATTACAATAAAACGACGGGAAAACGACAAACTATGTGACTGTGATTAAAAACTGAATGCTTTTGACACGGACATTTTGTTTCCAACTAGAACGTTACAACAATGTACATGTCGTCAGTGTGACCGCTATATTTACTCTCGCGTGCAAATTTATTTTCAGTGTCATTGGCTACACACATACATTATTATGATAATAATAAGAGTAAAAGTGCTATGACATATCAACTCACTGGCTGCCTCGGAATTTACACATCATGTATGTAATAACTTGTACACACTACAAACAAAACCGTGAAAGAATAACTTTTGTACTCTTTCGATCACATTCCGGGGAGCTGCATCTGAAGGTCTCGGGAAAATTTCTGTACACTCGTCGATGTCACTCTTTTTGTATAAGGGGTATCTGTTCACAACATGCTCGTAAATACCTGTACAGATCTATTTAAAGTTGTCCATTATACATTGACACCGTAATGATGGGATTGTGATATTATCGTTTTAAAATAATATTAGAAGTTAGATTCTAAATTTTCAATATGTGCGATCGTATTCTATTCAGTCACGGAAAGTACCTATTATTATACTATATTTCCGTTTCAACTTTGTTACGAATTTTGTGAAATTAAACAGCATCGAGATGTATTTATTTACTTACAAACTTTGAATGTTAATACTTTTTTTTTAAACAATGCAACTCGCACTAAAGGTCGGGTAGTACACGTTGTATTTATCGATCGATATCTGGCTACTTATGGTATATGGTACACCCCGTTTGTTTGTTTGTTTGTAATTGTGCTTATTAGGTCCACCATCCTCGTTCGAGGTATAGTCGGTACGACCCGGCATGTTCTCCTGTTCATGCCCCTGTCTAAATACCTAACTATATGTTGTCGAAAATAGGAGATCTTATCAGAAGATTGGCAGATTGCAATCTTATTTACATGCTTTTATTTTGATTGGTTCTTAAAATGTAGGTCACCACATTGACCAATGAGATCCTACTTGTAAATGACCTAGTTTCCTAGTCCTACCTTAACCTTTAACTGAATGAATTCACATAATGATTTACCCCTTTCTTATGTACAAAATCATTATGTTTCATCAAACTTTCTACATGTTGTACAATTCAGTTATTATTAAAACACTAAAAATGGGATATAAGAATGTGGACTTTGGGGTAGCCTTATGGGGCACTGAATTATACAACATGCTATTTTAAATGAAAAAATATGAGTATCCTATCTTGAAATTTTGACCAGCAGACTCCGAAAAAGGACGCCAAGGTATCACCGGAAGCCATCAGACTGTTGGGTTTCTTACCAACGCCAGCCAAAGAACAAACTCCGCCATCTGCTCGCTCGTGCGCTTGGTCATTTGACTTGACCTTCAAAGGCAACCGGATCCTCTTCTTCAACCAGTCTTCAGTCCGCCCCTCGATGTCAGCAAGGCTTGGACGCGTAGTGTAGCCGGTGCCCCCATCAACTTGGCCTTTGATGGTTAAGAGAGGTGGAGCAAGAGAGACTTCGGACAAAAATAGAAGAAAGAGAATGCTGTGTTTTTGAAAAATTAATTCTCGCGTAGTCAAAAGTGTCCTATCCTTACTTAATTTGAAAGTTGAAAGAAAGAGTTACTTAATGAATGCGACCACTATTTAATGAAAGATAAAAAGAATTTGTTGGTGATAGTGTCTAAAGGTGGTCTATTGATTGCTAAGAGCATTTTAATGTTAAAATACGTGTTAAAATATATTTACAAGTTGTTAAATGTATTAAACCATAATTAAAAAGATAGAATGTTGCAGGCATATCAAGATTACCCAACAGTTCTCATAGTATTACAACAAAGGGGAACAATAAGGAGAAAGAAACAAAAATGTTTTTACTTGATTTCATATAGTGAACTGTTGAGTGTTTACTGAATAATAAACTGGTGGTATTTACTGTATATTGCTCTAAAAGGGAGCACTAAATCAAAAGTTAACTGTATTGGGTTGCAACAGTCCTTTACTGCTAGTCTGTGACCTCTTTTGTTAATTTTGACCTAATTCTGATTTTTAGTGCGCACGAACCGGATGGAGTTATGAGCAGGTGCGCGCTCAGAATTAGCCTGATGGGGTATGTTCTGGTACTAATAATTCTTTTATTGTTTAAGGTACTGGCCTGACCTTTTAATTCTACAATGGCTGGGGTTTTGTTGGTTATTGTAGGGCGGCATTTTTTATTTAACACTTGCCGTTATTTAGCACTGGGTAGGCTTTTTCTTGTGAACAAACTTGTGTTTTGGTTACAGACTAGATTTTGGGTTCTTGTCGTTACATCATTACGATTTAACTAGTATTCGTTCTGTGCTCTAATTTATTTTTTTATAGTCCCTGGGTGTTTGTTAACCCTTTTTTGGGTTTTATAGTCTGTTGTAAGAGTTATAATTCTCAGGTTGGGTATGCGTTTTCTCGTTCAGACACTAACTCGGAAAAAATACTACTTTGTTGTTTTCCCTTGTAATTGTTTTTTTTGTCAAAAGTGTCCTATTCTTACTTAATTTGAAGTTTGAAAGAAAGAGTTACTTAATGAATGCGACCACTGTTTAATGAAAGATAAAAAGAATTTGTTGGTGATGGTACCGAAAGGTGTTCTTCTTGGAAAACTGAGAACATCTCAGCATTGCATTACATGTTAATATTTATTTACAGTTTGCTAAAAAGTATAAGTAGTTTTCAAAAAGATTAGAAGGTTACAACAATTAAAGTTATCCAACAGTTTTTGTTTTTAAAGTGTAACAGAGAAAAAATTGTAGTTACTGTACTTGGAATGAACTGTTGGATATTTACTAGAAAAATAATTGTATGATATTTACTATTTGTTGCTCTAAAAGGGAGCAACAGATTAAAATTATACTATATTGGTCTGTGACCTCTCAAACAATTTTGACCTAGTTCAGAATTTTAGCGCACACGAACCGGATGGAAATAGAAACAGGTGCTTGTTGCGTATAGGCTTGTAAGGGGGTATTTTAATCTTACTAGTTCGTCTAATATGTATTGTGTTGGTCCCAGGCTAAATTGTGGCTGCTTTTCCAGACATGATTTTGTTTGGGTTATTACTTCAGGTCCTGTTTAGACTTTGTTTTTGCAGTCACTGGTAGTTTTTGAGTGATACCAGTAGGTGCTTTCTGTTTGGGAAGAGTTATAATTCCTATGATGAGTATGTAGTTTCTTGTTCAGACGCCAAAATTGGTACTTTGCTCTCTTTGACTGAATCTGGTATATTTGTCTAATATTGATATTCTGTGGAATTGTTCGTAACCCTTAATCGTTTTGCTATGCTACTTGTTCGTTTTTGATCTGTTAAACTCAAATTTGTTATTCTTAATATCAGTATTAGTGTTTGACCAGAGTTGGCCCTACACTATTGTACTGGAGAGACTGAGTTTTGTAATATTTTCCGTGTATCATACTTTTTGTATGATAACTACCTAGTCTACTGTTCTATTTGAACTCCGAGGTTTGAATTATACAGCCTGTGGGTCAAGTTTTCTACTTACTTCAGGGTACTTGTACACCCCTATTTTGAGCGGTTATTTATAATAGAATCTTCCACTTAAAAGTTGTATCGGATTTTAGCTAGTGTAAAACGTCTCTGTATGAAACTATACTATCGGGAAATGCTGTACACTTATGGCCACGGCTGTAATACTTTAAACAGCTTTAAAGTCTCGTTTAAATTCCCCAAAACCATTTTTTTCGGTGGGGGACTTGACACACTGTCCCCTACCATGGCTCTTCCTTGGGGCCTAGTCATATAGCATATACATGTAGTACTTAGATATTTGCTTAAATTTTCCCAAAGCATTTTTGCCGGGGGCTTCGCCCCCTGGGTCCCCTATCAAGCTCTGTCCTCTGCCCTAGGTGCCACCCGGACCCCTCGCCCATTTAGTGAATCCACATCTGCCATATCCTTCCTACGCGCCTGGCAGTGACTTCCTAGCTTAGCAACCATTGGCTTCCTTCGTAACAACTTAGTCCCCTTGCAAACAGATAGTTCCCATAGCAACCGATGAAGTATATCCTTAGCAACCAGTGACTTCCTTAAAAAAAGTAGGACGATAATAAATTATTTATTTATTACCTCCCTTTTAAATTATATTATTGATATAAACTATTTATTTGCCTTTGTTGTGTATCTAATATTCATTCATGTATTTTTTGTTGTAAAAAAGTAACTTTTGATTATGTAAAAACTGTTACATATGTAAAAAAGGTAAATGTTTATGACGCTCTAATGCATTATTTTATTTTTTATATAAATCTTCTAGCCGTAATTTACAGTCGGACGAACAACGCTGAAACAATACATTATTCTCCGCCGAATGAATGTATTTTATTTTGTACTCTTGGGTGCACACCCAGGGGGGAACGCGTAATATACTACTGCAATAACGGGGAATCAATCTGTAGATCGAAACAGATTCAGAAATGTGTTTATTTCTTTTGATTAGATGGGGTTTATTTCATAAGGAGCATTTTGAAATTATAGCTGCTAAAAATAAACTGCCAGATATTTAATTGGAACGTGTCAAAGTATATGTCAGAATTACGTCCCTTTACAGGTACTTTTTTTATTTAACAAAGTACTTTTTACGTTAATTATATAAGCCATAATTTTTTTTTTTGAAAATCGCTGATTTTAAATGTTTTATAAAAACATTGAATGAAAAAGACATAAAATAAAAAAATACATAACTGTATTTTAAGTAGAAATAATTTGAATACAAATTATGTTACCTGGAAGAATAAATCAACGGATGGAGACCATTACTATAAAAGCTATATTCCCCCCGCTGAGAATATGAAATTTTGAAGAGGCTTCGGCCTCGTAAACCACGGTTCTGTGAACATATGTGCTACATACAGTAGAGACACAAAAGTAATTCACACACCACTGATTCAGAAGATTACTTGTTATAAGTAAGCCTATCTAGATTAGTAGATTATCAGTGGTTTAGAATAATTAGGTCAATCGCACTCACAGATCAAATTGGTCACTGCGATTGACCTACTTTTTGGCAACCAATCAAATTCAATCTTTAGCTAAAACTGACTGAAAATTGCAGTCAGGTAAATCTTTCCTCTTTTCGGCTTCAAAATTCTACTTCTCTAGGCATGACGGGAGACAAAACATAAGCTAAAAATTTAACTTTTGGACGGACCTTGATAAAATCTCTTTCAAATCAAATCAAGTGATTTAGACTTGTTCGGACCTTGTTTAAAGTTGACATGCATTGGGCACCACTTTACTATTTATTGTTAATGCAGCTTTGAGATATCGCATTCAAAGGAATGCGTGATATCACCTATCTGAGTTTTTTTTATTGTTTATAAGTCCCGGCCGACCCTGGGACTTCTCCCTGGGTGAACTTGCCAAGACTCCTGACAGGTGCAGGTTGAAGAGAGACTGATACAGATATAAGGGAATCAGGGTACCAGACCCTAGCTCTTTTACAAATAGACACATTGGTTCTTTTACATGCCCGGTGAATAGCACCGATTCACATGAGACCACCTCCCAGCTATAGAGGTTTCTAACCAGTTCATCTCTAGATTGGTGGATAACACTGAAATGCGTTTCTGAAATTTCCAGTTCCCCGGCAGGGATTCGAACCGGGGACCTCCGGCGTTAACCACCAGACCTCCGCACCACTCATTATCAATCATTATATTTTTGTGATATTATAGTGAAAATAACTACTTTTGGTGTTCACTAGTGAAATTAACGTGATATTACATCGATACCAACATTTTTTGTTGTTTATTTTATGGTAAAAACTATACTTTTGGTAAGTTTGTTTCTATAAAATCGCGGAAAACGTCTTTAGAAAACATAGCGCAAATAACGTCATCGCCGCATGGTTTCCAGCATTAATCAATTACGCTCGGTATACTTTTTAACGTTAATATATATCGCAAATGACGTCATTTAACGACGTCATCACCGTATGGTTTAAACTAACGTCCGCATGCATCTGCTGAGGCCTTATTTTGTCACAATCTTGTAAGAACGTTTCATTTTAATTTTTATGAATTTTTAATGCTATTTATGTTAGAATAGCCTAAACGAACGTTTTTTCGTGTTATAACAGATGCAGAAACCCTTGGGATTATGCAGATGTTATAACACGAAAAAACAAAAAAAAAACATTCGTTATTAGGTCACACCAAATTAATAAGTTGGTCATCGGGATTGCCGCACGTTTTTTTCTAAAACACAAAAAAAAAATTATTTTTTATTATTGGCTCCCGCCCGCACCTTAAGAAAATAATCGGTTATATTTTTTGGGGTCGCTATTGACAAAGAGCAAAGTCGCGCATTTTCATGGTAAGATAACGGTTTTTACTCCGTCCGGAAACAATATAGTTGTCCAAAGAATACCTCGGAACACCCGTACTTGGGATGTCCGGTCACGGTGACGTTTTGTCACCGTGAATTCTTGTGACTGGACACGGTGTTTCGCTATGCCCGCATTTGGGTCGTGACTTGACCTTTGTTTATATCTTTTTACTGATTAACTTTTATTTATCAATACTAAGATAGAAACATGTTGAAATTTTTCGAAAATTCCCGACTTCAAAGACTCCACAATCAACAACTTGGCATGCTGTCTGATCGACATAAACAACCCAGCAACACACAATCAATCTATTAATAGAAACAAATATATTTTATCATCAAAAATAAAAGAATCTTACACTTACTCATTATCTTTTCCGAACTATTGTAAAAAAATTATAATCCGAAGTCAAAAGCTTCATCTCGTGTACATGTTTCAAACTGTCAAAATAGTTCTCTCTTTTTAATGACACGTGCTTCACTAAGATCAAACAAACATGATAGTTTCGGCGGCATTCTTTTATCTCGTGACACCTGCGGCTTTACCTCTAGGATTAAAAAAAGTTTGGAGCTGTTGGAAAATGCTTTGAAAATTGGCGTATCCGCGTAAGGGTCTGTCCGAAAATAGGTTCACTTTTTGTTTCAGCTGTAATTTTAGCTTACAAAAATGCGCTTCATACCTTAGACTTTCCAGTTTAACTTGTTGAAGAATGGACTGTAATACCCTTCAGCTAGTTTTCACAAAATATTTTGCCAATAAAATGGAATTTACTTTTGTTTTATTGCGGACCGCAACAGCGGCCCGCTATATTTAATACGTGGTGAGTAAAAGATGCATGGAGACTTAAGCACTAGATCGAACATATGCGTCTCTCTTCATTATAAAATCGAGGTACTTCTGAGATGAAAACTGTAGACACAGTCAATTTTTTTGGAAAAGCAAGAGTTGTCGTTTGTAATTGAGCTGTCGTTCGTTTCATAGAGGGCGCAATCTAATATACGCTGGTAAAAAAAGAAAAAAAGCGCTTTTCACGTTTCAGTCGCAATCTACACCTAGAAAAATGGATATATGATTGCTTTTTCCACTAACGCAACCTTTGACATTATAGAAACGAAACGAGTCGACTGAATATTCTTTTATGGCCTTTTTAGACATATATGATATTGTCTTAGCTAATTTTTTCCCTTTTGTAATAAGTCTGCCACCGTGGTGTAATGGATAAAGCGGATAGCACAAACACTTCTGTGTACGTGTACTTTTAGAAACCACGAGTTCGAATCCCATCAACACCCAATTTTTTTTTAAAACTTTTTTCCTGCTGTTTTAATAATCATTTTTATTTTTTTAAGAATATTTTACGGCAAATAATCATAAAAATCTTCATTCATGTCAAATTAATAAGAAAATGGTAATGAAAAAATGAGACATACCAGGAACGGTCTACAGAGCATTCCTGGACATACTGTATAAATATTATTTGATAACAGTAAAGTTTCGATACTACAGGTCAGTCAGTAGATGTGGTGTCGTGTCAGGTTTTGCTTGTTCAACCAGAATTGTTCCCTCGAGTTCTTTTTGGGCCATGCCTCAAAATCAACCATCACCAATTTCCAAAATATTTACATGGGATAATTATTTGTTGGCCCGCTGTGATACTTTGTATCACAGTTTTTCTTGTTTCCTTTAATACCGTGTTGACTACCGGTACAGGAGGCAGTATACAGTTTCAGGCTGTTAGTGACGAATTGGCCAGGGTTAAATTTACAAATTAGAGGTAAAATGCAGATCCAAGTGCATGGTCTTGGTTGATAATATTAATACATGCTATATATGCATTTTCATTGTCAAGTATTGAGATTTAGTGATTTGATGAAAGTGAAACCAGTGACATTTACCTTGCATTAGTGACGTAATGGCTGCCAAGTACGAAAGCATGTCTGTCTAGAATTAGCCGGGAATGCAAGTTTCATTTTGACAGGGACCCTTGGAGATTTGAAATTTTGAAAAAACGGTATGGAAACCTTGTAGCATGGAGCTTGTTTTCTTGATTTACAGTGTTTCAAGAGTCGGAAACAGTGTAGCAGTTGGTTCCATCAGTGTAGAAGAATTTTCAGTGGTAGTGTAAACATTAGCAAAATTTGTTATTTTGTCGTCAGATTTCGCGATATCTGAAAACACAGAATGCTGAGCTGGTGGATGACGGTTTTGGTTTCGGACTGAAATTACTGGCATTTTTTATTGAGTCACACATGATCATGCTAAAAATGTACTACATTTGTTTCAGGTATGTGATTACAGTGTTTGGGTTGTGGTTTTGAAAGTTGCGGAGTCGAGTGTTGTGTGAAAAGCCAAGAAAACTGTAGTCTGCCTCCACATATTGTGTTGACATCTTACTGATTGTACAACACCTATCATATTGTTTGTTACCTATTAATATGGCATTCAAACAGGGCCAACTATGGAAATGATTGTGTTGCGGAAAGTGGTTTTTGGCTGTAACTGTGCATGATTACTATCAAATAACATGTATGTTGTAAATATAATGTTCAAGCAATAAAAAAATCAGTCTATAAAAAACTCCTTTATCTGGATGAAGTCTCATAATAATGGTCAATCTCCTGACTTATCACACAACCATTTATGATTAAGTAATATTAGAACTAATTCACTTTGAAACAAACTAAGACAAATATATCAGTATCCGTCACTTCTCCTGGTAGACTCCCTATTTTCAGCTCAGGGAGAAATGATTTCTCCCTAAAATTTGGCTCTAATTAATTAAATTTGCTATTAAATGTGAACAAAAAGGCTATATATATTTATTCGCTCTTCGCTCGCTCCAAAATTTCTTCAAAACAAAAACAAATATTAAAATTATATTTTCGCTTGCCGCCTCACAGTTTTTTTTGAAAAAATCCCCGATGACCAACTTATTAGATCTAATTTGGTGTGACCTAACCCTAACAATGATAGATTATTAGTTTCTTATATGAGCACGAGGTTCAGATGGAAATATCCGTCACTGAGGGTAACTGATTTGAACGATTTTTCTTGCATACCAGATGGGGATATCTGCAGTTTTTACCAGTGCTGGAAAATCTCATCTTACACCCCCCCGTGTAAGACGACTTACGTGCTTACTTGTGACGTAACGTTATAAACAATGTGACGTCACGTTATCAACAATGTGACGTCACTTTCCCATACATAACATCTAAAGAATGTTTGTTTTTATATCAAAATGCATCATTTCGGTAAGTTTGTTTTTAAATATCTATTTCAAAGTGCAAGACGGTATGCAAGAAAAAGTTTCTTCCATGAGATACTTGGTTCAGATCGAAATATCCGTCACTTCGGGTAACTGTTTCGCGGGAACTCGGCAGAGCCTCGTTCCCGCCAAAACATCACCCTCAGTGACGGATATTTCGATCTGAACCTCGTGCTCATGTAAGAAACTAATATGATTTATGCTGGCGTATTGGAGGAGTCGCAATTATTACCTCCCTTTTCACTGACTTATTGATAAAAAGACATTCATTTGTTTTAATACTGTACAAAATATTTAATTATAAGACTTTAGGGATTTATATGTAATGCACCACCATAAATACGGTCATACATGTGAAACAAAGTCAAATTCTTAACGCATAAAAAGCATTAATTTTTTTACTGATAATGACTATGAGGCTCATACAAGGTTAGATGGACAACGCCAAAATAATACATTTCCCCGCCAAATGAGGCTGAAAGTGTATTTAATTTTGATCTCTTGGTTACTGCCAGGAGAATTTTATTTCGTAATGTCGACACAGGTTAAAATTCAGTCTATATATTTTTCGACGTAGTCGTATACTTTTGATTTGAACTTCCGTTGGTATGGACGCGTTGCTAACCAACTTCGTTATAATGTGACCAATCAGAATCTGCAAATTATTGGCTAGCGTTTTGGTACCGGAATAAGCAGTGTACTGCCCGGGAGCCTTCTGAAACACAAAATGTGTATATTTTTTTATATTATAGTTATTTATAATAAATCATGTTGCAAAAAAAGAAAAAACAGAACACGTTATGTCAAGGTTTCTGGACAGTACGAAGATCAACTTTTGTATTCAACGAGGTGTTGTCCGGGGCCGGACATCTAGCGTCATTGATTATTGGCTAGCGTTTCGGTACCGGAATAATAGTACAATCAATCTGGGGTTGGACCGGGAAAAAATTTGAACAGAAATGAATCCTTCACCATGACTTTGCAAATGGACTACCTTTTAACATAAAGAAAAGTTCCCATTGATATGTGTGGTGGAAATGTTATTTTTGGGTATTTTCATGTTTTTTTCGATGTTTTAGATGGGAATTTCTGTAATTATATTTCTTATTTTGATTATTTTCAACAAATATTTATATTGTTTTCAATTTTTAATTCAAGACTACTGTAACTATGTAATGAAATAAAACTGGGTGGAAATTGTCCATATTCACTTACTTTTTGGGGCATTTTTAGGCTTTTTTGCTGTTTTAAGTGGGAATTTTTGTAGATTAATGTTTTATTTTGATTGTTGTTAACAAATATTTGTGTTGTTTTTATTTTTCGATTGGGAGCTACTATAACTATTCAATAAAAACTTTTTGGGTGAATATTTTCCGAATGCGACAACTTTTTGGGGTAGTTTCGTGCTTTTTTGCCGTTTTAAATGGACATTTCTGAAATTCAAATTCTTTTTTTGACGATTGTCAATTCATATTTATTCTGTTTTTGTTTTTCCTATTCAAAACTACTTAGGCTTTGAACTAAAACATACGTGGTTGAAAATATCTATATTCATCCAATTTTTGGGGCATTTTCATCCATATTTGATGTTCTAAGTGGTAACTCTGAAGTTGTATTTTTTTTTATTTTGATCATTCTTTTTTATTGTTATTCCTAGTTTCATTTAAATCTGTATCTATGAATTAAATATCTGCGCGAATTTTGTCCATATTCACAAACTATTTTGGGTAATTTTCATGTTTTTTTTATGTTTTAAATCACATTTTCTGTATTTCATTTACGTGTTGCCCTTTCGGAGAAAATGCGATACACAGAGATCGCTTTGTCTGTCAGTTGGACCAGTCCGTCATCAAAAAAACATAAAGTTGGCTGTAACCTTGCCATTTCTTAAGCTTTCTTCATCAAACTTTCAAATTATATTGCTTATGAAAAAAGGCTCGTGATACTGCCCGGTTTTTTAGGTCAAGGTCATTTTTGACAGAGTCATGCTCATTTTGTACTTAGATTTTGTTATGAGAACCTAACGTTGGCTATAATAGTGCCAATCTTAAGATTTCTTCATCAAACTTTCAAATTGTATAGCTTATGACAAAAGGGTCATGATGCCACCATATTTTGTAGGTCAAGATCATATTTGACAGAGTTATGCCCCTTTTTGTACTTGGATTTTGTCACGAAACTATTGGTTATTATGACAAAGTGTAAGAGGAAGGGCGACACAAGTCTTCTACTGAACACCTATCTAGTTTAAATTTGATTATTGTCAACATTTATATCCTTCATATTTTTTTTCTATTCTACTAGCACCTTGATTCTTGTTAAATTGGGTGGAAATGTATCCGTTTGACCAACGTTTGGGTCATTTTCTTGTTTTTTGATGTTTAAAGTAGTAATTACTTAAACAGATTATTCAAGTTTTATTTTTTGTCAGCATATATTTATTTGTCACATAGTCTCGTATTTAGTATTACTATCAGCTGAATTCTAGATGATTGTGCAAACACTGAATCAGGGAATGAAATGGTACATGCACGTGGACATCAACCAAATTCTAGCTAGCAAACAATAAAACAAGCTGGATTCAACAGAAAACAAGACTACTAACCTTGCCCAGGAGGTCGAAGATGCAATCAAAGAAAAAGAAGTAACACTTATTAGTTGTATTGATCTCTAAAGAGCATCCAATAAAGTCTGGACTAACTGTCTCCTTGTGAAGCTACTACGGAATGGAATGAATCAGGGGCACAATGTACAAATAGAACAAGTCCTATATGTTCAATACAAGGGCTAGAGTCTGTGTTGATGGGATACAAAGTTGTAAATTCTTACAACCACATAGTGGCCCTCAATGAAATGTATTGTCACCCACCCTCTTTCTTCTTTTCAAAAAAAGCTTCCAAGAGGATTTGAAGCTTCCTCTATGCAGACTACCTTGTGTTTCCATGCATCAACTGCTATATTTAGGATGCAGCAACCTGCGGACATGCTTTCAACATGGACAGAAGACTGGTGCGTACATGTAAACACAGGAGACAATAAAGCTAGCGATAATACATAAGTTAGTTGACATTAATTGAGTGAGCAAATGAGAAGATACTGAATACAGTATACTTGGGAACAGTGATACCCACCTTAAATACAGCCCTACAGCTAAGACGATGGACACAAATACAAATCAACAAGTGCCGGATAAGGTCCAAAACAAGGCCTTAAGAATAATTACTTGACAATTTTAAGGCAATGGAGAAAGGCACTGCCATTCTACTTACTGGTAAGAGAAGAGATGCGAAAACGCAAATGCAAGGCAGCAAGTACCGGTTCTTGCCAGATCACCCTACGAAAACAAAGCTTTAGGCCCCATCGTCTGAAAAGACATAACTGTGTCCATGAATCCAAGAAGCTGACAAAAGCAAATGCTGCCTATCTTGGGTCACCGACAACTTTTGATCAGTGGGATCTGCCGCAGCCACAGAGGTACAACATGTCAAACATTAGTATCTGCACTGCACTACAGTACCGGGTTCCAACTTGGTGTGGAAGATGAAAATATCAAGAGATCCACAGCACAAGCCATGATCTCAGAATTTTTTCCATTGGGTCAGAGATAGCATACAAGCAGGCAAGCACTGTTACAACTACAAAGCAGAAATAGAAGCCATCATACAGCATCGAACACTGCTGAAGAGTCAGAAAAGGACTGTTCTAACAGAGGCTCTATCAGTCCATAAAGCATTGGCTAATGTCAAATTGTAATCCCTTGCCCAAGAACATAACATGTTCAGCGAAAAGCAGAAAGTTTCACTCAAATGGATGCATACAAAAACACTATGGTGTTCATAGCAATGGCATGGCAGAGCAATTGGCAAATCAAGGGATAAGAGTCAACCAGTCACTCCATAGAGTCACTAATGAAAATATTAAAGCTCACGGCAACAAAGATTCTTACAAGAGTGTAGAGGCAGGAAGATGGCTACCATCTACTAGACAAATGGGAACAAGGTATTCAGTATTCAGAACAGGACACACCAGGCTTGATGCTCATACATATGTTTGAAAAAC